>JAQIYB010000046.1:0-19298 GCA_034699325.1 Oribatida sp. Gr-Ori-00743 | reverse complement strand
ACTCTAATCTCAGAGAATAACTTAATTTTGAAATAGCGGTAGAATAGCACAAAAGGATAGAATCTCCCACTGGGCAAATTAAGGACAGTAGAAGTTGCCAAGTACAATATAATGTGTTGAAATATTTAAATTAATCTATATATGGTATGAACCGGTTTATCGTATTTTGATAATTAGAAAAATCCGTTAAACAAATGAAACGAAAATATTAATTGATTTATAGATAAGTTGTATTGAAGGGAAGGGAGGCTTACAATCGGAAAACTCCTACTGAGACCTAAATTTGATAAATTGAGTCTTGAATTTGAAATTTAATCTCATGTCGTGTTTTAAAATGGATTTATAAACAAACCAGAACTTCAAGAACAATTGAAAAATAGGAGCATGATCATTTCGAAACAAATAGTAGAGAAATTAAATGATTGCCTAATGTTTAATTTGAAAATGAACTTGACATTAGACATTAGACATTAAACTTGTTCATTTGTTTTTAAAGAGAAACATTTAAAATTTGTGTCAGTAATATAAAAATTAGGAACAGGTCACTTAAGTACTCTATAATCACCTATTGATTGCAAGATTCACTTTTTAAGTAAACCCACTTTTCATTCATTTATTCAAAACTCTAAACAACTTTTAAAATAATAAATAAATAATTGAATTCAATGACAAATTCTATTCAAATGAGACAATACATCGATTTCCCAGAATTGCAAGAATAGACCGCAAACTGACTTTTATTAAGAATTGCCATAAAGTTCTTAAATGCCTTTCGTTGGAGCGATAGATAAGTGCATTAAGTTTTCAAAGAGGAGTAGGAATTGACCCAAAAAGTGACCCAAACTTAACAATAAGTGTTTGTCTGCTTTAAATGGTTATAAATAGATTTAAGGTCATTCTATACACAACTTTATGATTGACGAACCTATAAAAGACAACTTTTACTTTCGATTTTCATTCGATAGAATATCATTGAAGAGGAATGATCTCCAAGTCTTTGATCGGTAAGAATCAGAATAACAGTAAATACATAACAAAAATAATCTCATTTTATATAAACTTAATATTTTTCAGTTATTTTGTTGGTTAATGCCATCAGTGGTGGCAAACTTGGCCAACGCTCAGGTCTGCCACTTGAAGAGCCTAATGCGTCGGTTCTCACTCCCAATATTGCAATCGGCAAAACAGGACAGACATCTGGAATTCAACAGATAGAAAGAAGTGAAGGAATCCCGTCGAAGATTGGCACATCACTACCGATCACCAACTTTGAAGTTCCGCAAACCATTCCTCAATATTTACTGAGTCTTCCACGAACTGTCAACTTCGAGATACCCGAATCTGTTCCAGTTCAGTTGTTGACAATCACAAGTCCGGGTGCAGTGATTCATTCATTTGCCGTCCAACCATTGCCAGCAATATCGGGAGCACTTGTATCGCCCGCCCAAAAGGTTCGATTTAATCCAATTCCATTAATATCTTCGGCTCCAATTGAAGCCTCAGTTTTGAGACAAATACCGCAATTATCTGAGAGTCCAGTCATTCCTGAGTCGGCTTCCATTCCGCGATTCGAATCCAACGTATATTCGGGTTCTTTTAGTGCCGACACTCAAAGAGGTATTGGATTCTCAACTCCGTCCAAACCACTCAACTTCGCACCGATTTTGCCTCAGGTTAATGGACAGTCATTGCAATCAAGTGAACAAATTACCCAAAAAGCGGAATCCCCCAGAACTGAACAAATCGCGGAACCGGTTCAACAAAGGATGGAAACACCAGAAATAAAACAGGAATTGCCAGCTCTACCACAACAAGAAGTAACTCAGCAAAGAATCGACCAACTGCCCCAACCCCTGAGCCAACAGAGGGTCGAACAATTGCCCCAACCTTTGAGCCAACAGAAGATCGAACAATTGCCCCAACCTTTGAGCCAACAGAGGATCGAACAATTGCCCCAACCTTTGAGCCAACAGAGGATCGAACAATTGCCCCAACCTTTGAGCCAACAGAGAATCGAACAATTGCCCCAACCCCTGAGCCAACAGAGGATCGACTCATCACTATCTGGAGCCCAGAGCTCATCCGGGGTTTTGAGCTCATATTCATTTTGAATGCAATCAAAACTTTATTTGAATTAAAATAAAAAATTGATTAAAAGTTTTCTTTCATTTATTAAAAACGAATGAGTGATGAAAAGTATGAGTGAATCGATTTGGGGAACGACTAGTAGTTTATTCGCTTAAATAAACCAATCAATCGGTTAACGCAATGAGCGCTTCGACAACACTTCCATCGCATTCCCTGAGCTTAAGTTCTGCGGTAGTTCTCGGGATTTCCATTTCTTTCATCTTTAAATGCATTTAATTTAGAGATAAATTTGAATCAATGACTAAATCATACGATAAGTTCGACGTCTTCTTTCTTAATCACCACTTTTGCCAATTCCTTCTGTCGCGCGACTCTTTCGGCCGTCTCTTTAGACCTTTTGTCCCCAAAGAGAGACATCGCCTGAAAGGCAAAGTAATTGACAATTATTTTGGTTTAAAAGAGAAGCAATCGATGACTCACTCCTGCGATGTCTTCCGATGAGATTTCGCGCTCTTCTTCAAAATCGGTAACTTTTTCGAGATCTGCAGCACCCGAGTCGTGTTTGGCCACCTTTTTGGCCACTGGTTTCGATACATCCTCTGAATCGCCGCTCTCTTCCACACCATTAACTTTATTCTGATCCAAGTCTTCGGCCATTATTTTTAAAGTAAAAACTAATCGATTAGAAAATTGTGTCAAAACTTTATCTCAAAAACATTTGATATCTAATTAAAAATCATTAAATAAATAATAGTTTTGGTTAAAGAGTTAAAGAGTTACGTAATTAATACAATTAATTCACTAAAATCATAGCAAACGTGGATTTGTGTTAACAGTGAATTACGTGCCGTAAACTCATTTCGCTTCCAATCATTTATTATTGATTTCAACCAAAAATATTATAATAATTTCGTTGTTATTTGTTTTCAATTTTCTGACTAAACTTTCACAAATAGCGTTACTTATTTGTATATACAAATAACCCACGAATTCTATTAACTTTAACTTGCAAGTTTTAATAACCTTCATTAAAATCCTTTACCATTCTATGTTTCCCTAAGTCTGCCGGTTTTGAAAATTGCTCAATGTTCTTTACAATTTGTATCCCTAAACTTAGTGACAGACCTACCGTTTCAATTTGCATCAGTTTTAAACGCATTTTAAGTGATAATCACATTTCTATTTCTTATTCTATATGTTTATGTATACATAAAGTATAGAATATCGATAAACGTTGAAAAATAATTAACTATTTAAATCATTATGGTGATTTTTTTTATCTTGATAAATAATTATTTCATAAGATGAAGATTTAATTTAATTAATAATTATAAAGATATCTTGCACAATTAAATTAATTGTGAATTGAGTGATGGATTTGTTGTATTTAAGATATGGTGATCTCAGCCCTCATATAAGCGTAACGTTGTTTTATTACTGATAGCAATGATATGAATATCGATGTGAGAGACCTGTCGTTGAGCTATATTTCTGTCCATTTGTTCACTTCATAAGCATTGGATCAAAAGCATGGCTACCAATACAGGTCTTAATTACTAACTTAATTACATTCATTTAATTTTATTTCACATCTTTTTCTCTTTTTTATTTAATTTTACTCAAATTCTTTGGATTTAACACTTTTTTACCAATTTTTGAGACAAACTTCTGTTTAATAATTAAATTGAATTCAAATGTCTTTTCAATCGATATTCAACTTTAAAACAATATTTTATAAAAGATTTTATGAAAATAATTAATTTCTTAATAAATAATTAATTAATTGATTTGTTATGTCTTCAGGAAAAGGAAAACCCAAAAAAGGGAAGAAAGCCATCCCTTTGGCCGACTTCTTAGCCGAAGACAACGCTCCTCAAGGCTTTACTGTGGTAAAGACTAGCAAATTTGATTGGGCCGACTCTACTGAGGATGTTCTCGATGGTAAGGCTCTGTCCACTCAACCACCGATTGATTAATTGTTCCAATTTTTAGACACTTTTACTCTGAACTATAAGAAGGAAACGAACAAAGTTTTGCTACCGACGGCACCTAAATCTACGCGCGGACCTGATATTGATTTGACTCAAGTCCCGTCAGACCCGCCCTTCAAAGCCTATTTAGGAAACCTTCCGTACGATGTCTCAGAACAGGAGATATCGCGATATTTTAGTAAATTAAAAGTAATTATAATTAAATTGATTGCAATATATTAAGAGTCAATTAACAGGTAATGGATGTCCGCCTACCTCTATATAATGGCAGACAAAGGGGATTCGCTTATGCGGAGTTCCCCGACAGACAGTCGCTCATCGATGCTCTCACTATGAATGGCGACCAATTTAGGAACCGTCAGCTCAAAGTGGGTCTTCCAGGAGACAACAATTCGGGTGCGATTCCGTCCATAGATTTGTTGAAATTGTTTTAATTAATATTTTTTGTGTTTATAGAGAATTCGAGAGACAATAATCGCGACGAGAGACAGGACAGAACTGCTACCAATTGGCGGTCTAACCCAACCCCCCGTGAAGATAATTCTTCGCAGGACACGAATAGAGATAACTCTCGAAACGGAGCTAACGATAGTTCTGATCGAAATATGCAAAGAAATCGAAGCGATGACACTTATGGCCGACGCTTTGATAACGACAGAGGATTCAAACCGTCAAATGACAGGGGTTTTGACCGAGGCTTTAACAGACCTAATGATTATTCCAATGACCGCGGATTTGATCGTCAAAATGATCGCGGATTCGACCGTCAAAATGATCGCGGATTTGATCGTCAAAATGACCGCGGATTCGACCGTCAAACTGATCGCGGATTTGAGCGTCCAATTGACCGCGGGTTCGATCGATCAAACAATCGTTACGGCAATAGATTTAATGATAGGAACGATCGAACCGATGGTTTTGAAGAAAACCGGGATCACGGATATGAATCCAATGAAAGGTTTGGCCGTCGTTTTGATGACTCGAATCGACAAACGAACCGAACTTTTAATGATAGAAGAGGTGAGAGAACTGAAAATAGACGCGACTATGGTTTTGATAGGAGAGGAAGAGATGACGAAACCCGCAATACCTCTTCTCCTCCTCAAAGACATTCAGAAGAGGACGGGCCTAAAGAGAGACCAAAACTTAATCTGATTCCCCGCTCCAAACCAATTGAGAAGACTGACGATAGTATAGCCGCCAATTCTGCGATATTTGGCGACGCAAAACCAGTGAATACGGCGGCGCGGGAACAGGAAATCGAGAAAAAACTTCTCAAAGAAAAAGAAGACACCGATAAAAAACGGGATAACATCTCTACAGAAGAGAGAATTCGTCGCATTAGTGCCGGCAGTAATGTTAGCGGCAATTCTCGTTCTCGTAAGGGCTCAGATTCGGGTCGGGATTTCGAAGACAATTATAGGAATAACAGTTCGAATCGCAACCCTCGCTCTCGAAAAACAAGTGAAAAGAGTAACGAAAGTGCGCCCAAATATATTATGACCCGAAACAAAGAGTCATCCAATTCACAGAAATATGTGTCCGTCCGTAGCGATGAAAAGGACGGAAGCGACCAACGATCGTACGGCAGAGGAAACCCTAATTCCAATCGTTTTCCAACTAATAATAATAATAATAGACGCGATAATAGGCACAGGGATAATTTAAAGCTTGATTCATATAACAGACCGCCCCGAATGAGCAACAGATCTGACGAAGAGGAAGACCCCAAAGTTGTAAGTTATAATTGAAATGACACCGAATATATAGTCTTTAATAATGCGTTACTTTAAAGGCTTACACGACTGCAAACAAATTCGCACATTTGCCGAATGAGGACTACGATGAAAATGAGAGCCCTATCGATGGCCTAAACGCCTCCGATTGAGTCGACCTCTCTTTCTAAGAATTTTTATTTAGTTTTTTGTTCGCGAAATACGAAAACATTGATTATATGATTGAAAGTAATGTTTTTGTGGTGAATGCAAACAACGTTTATATATATATTTGAATATTTTTAAATTTTTCTCTGAGTTTTCATTTTTGAGAATATTTTCTATTTAATAACGATTGGAATTTTGATTTATAGACATTTTTGCTCTTTTGTTAAGTTATTATCAGTCGATCGACTAAACCATTTGTCAAATTGTCTGCGATTTTGCCGCCAATTATTTTAATAGAAATTTTCAAGTATTCGACTAATAATCGGTTTTTAAATTTAATATCAATTTGTAATTATTATTATATTGAGTTCTCTTTGTATGACAAAGACTTCTCTGTCTGTAAAACAATTGCATTGAATATGATTTATAGCCATTCTATTGAAGTGATTGAAGTGTTGGCAGAGATATCGCTGTCAATAAAATTAATGTATTTTAGTAGTAAAACCAAAAGCACCCAAAAAACATCTTTTTATCGAACATTACTATTATTACAATTAATAATATCCTTAAGATTTGTATTATGTATTATAATTATAATTAATAGTTCGATACATAATAACAATTATATTAATCTCAATCCAATCATTTCTTTATCATCAGTGGCTGCTTTCATTACGAGCGAAAAGGGTAAGAAGGGTAAGGCTCTCAATCCTAACTCATCTGTTATAACATTTTAAAGTGTACCTCACGAATAATCGAGCAAGTTAAGAAGAGTTATCCTTCAAAAAAGGTGTAAATTAATTAAGAATCTTAGAGTTAAGGCCCGAATTTTGCAGTGAAAATCAGTTTCTGTTTTTTAATCGTTTCTAAAACCAAGAGACGAATGTTTGCGAACACTTAAACATATTCTTAGACAAATGTTGGCCGCAATTAAGACAACGAAATAAATAAATTAATAAAATAGAAATTTATTCAAAAAATCAAATGATATAATAATTTGAATTTAATTAATTGAATTTTAATTGAAATTAATTAAAGATTAAATTTGATTCGTTTGTTTAGAATTGGAGTTTCAGTGAATTTGTTTAAATTGAATTTTCTTTTCAGACTTTTATTTGTATTTCTTTTTCCAGAATTAATAACATTTCCGAACCGTTGTTGAGGTTTGATTCCGGTGACCAGAACAGGGTTACACATCGTTTCCACAATACCTGTGCCCACAATTGAAGGCCTACCAATAACTATTCGCGCCGACGGAGAAGTCAAGTCATCGCCGATTCCTTCAAATAAAGTTCAATTAAATAAAGTTAAAAAAATTATTATAAAACACTTACCGATCAAAGTCGCGCTTTTAAGGAAAGATGTGGTCGTTTCGAAAGTCATTGCCTGAATTGGGGAAACGGCTTCCATCGCACTCCTATTCATTCCTTTAATTTTTCCGCTGAAAGTCATATAATCGGAAATAAGAGACAAATGTCTGGAGTCCACGTGAATCCCATAAACTGCGAACACATTCGATATTTCTCGTTGAAGAGCCTGAGCGCCGGCTTCAATGCCATAGGTATTGGCGATGGCGTGCATATCATTAGTATAAATACGGTTTATATCAAAAATATGGTCATAAGGAACGACATCTAAAAGGCTGACGCCTTCTGTCTTCAATAGTTTAGCAAAACTGGCGTCACGTTTGGCGGCATTCATATCTTTAACGAGGAATGCCCTCTCTATCCGTCCCACTTTATGTATATAAGCTCGTTTGGCCTCGTCTTCAACCAACGAAGTCATATCTAATTTGCTATTAATTAAATCGTATTTGACTTTTATCCGACACCACTCCTCACGGTTTGTGTCAAAATCATAATCAATAATAACGGGACTAATGTTTTTGACTTTATTTTGTCGTTCGGATCTCTGGGCCTCCAGTTCTTCGCGTTTCATTTGCTTCAACTTCTTTTTTAAACATCTGTGATCCTCAGCCGAAACTTCATTCTGTTCTAAACTATCATTTATATCAATGTTTAAATTAGTGCTTTCGTCGGCTATTTCTTCGACATCCGAATCAGGAATCACTTGAATCTCGTCGTCTTCTGGCTCTTCATATTCTTGTTCCTGATTATGGCGAGTTTTGTTCCTAAGAGCTGTGGTGTCGCCGTCGTCTTCCCCTTGATTTTCATCATCAGAGCTCATGTCTTCGTCATCGTTATTAACTTCTGTATTATTGCCCTCAAAGCCATCGTTTGATTCTTCATTCTCTGCCGACGGATTGCCTTTATTGATAGTCCTCCCTCTCGAAGACTTGTCGAAAAGTCCGTGAGATTTGGAAAGAAGTTTAAATTTCTTATTAATTGCTTCGATCAATATTTTGAAGAATTTGTTTTCCATGAATTTGAGAACAGAACTCGAATTTGTATAACATTTGTGTTTATATAGTTTTTTGGGCAAAAAGTGAAACTTCAAGTCATAAGTTCTGAAACGCAAAAAATCGTTTATTTCGAGTCTTTCGTTGACGTCAACGAACTCCAAAACATCGGACACTTTAACAGAAGTGAGTTTAAGTCGCATTCTTTCCGCTTCTTCTTCAATGTCTCCCTCATAATCAGTCATAAAAGGTATATCCATAGAAGGAGTCGCAATGTCTGGACTCGCAGTCATCAGTATTTCTCTTAGTCGGGGAATACCGAGCGTCACATTCATTTCACCCCTACCGGCGAAATGGAAAGTATTCAGTGTCATCTGTGTTGAAGGCTCTCCCACTGATTGAGCCGCCAAAAGCCCTACGGCTTCCCCCGGTTGGCACAAAGACTTCATATAATAAGAACTCATTGTTTTTTCAAATTCTGTGGACGATATGCTGAGCGGTTCTAAAGAGTTGTTTAAAAGATTGTCCGGATTTTCAGAAATATATTTATCGATAATTGTATCTAATTTTTCACTGATTGAACCAAAATTCAAATCGGGCCGAAAAACACCAGTGATTGGGTCGGGACAGGTCTTAGAGCTTTTATCATAGGCTCTCCTCTGCTTTTTCTTCATTGCAAACCACTTTTCAACCAATTCATCCTTTGATATATTTTGATGACTCATATCAGAAGAAAACCTTAAAAAAGGCGAATCTCTGAGTTTGAAGCCATAGCTTCCGTTTTCACTCAACCACTGCTCAATATTTTGCTGATATTCGCGAAGCTTTTCGTCTTCGAGTTTCTCTAATATTTCAATTTCTCTTTTGGAAGGCTTTAAGGCGTCGTTGTTTTGAATCACAATTGGAATAACTTTTTCTTTAAGCATTTGACACTTAAGAATGTCGAGTCCGTCGGCGCCGTAAAGTAATTGAATAACACTGCCCTCACTATCCCTAACAGTGAGATCATAATTAACAACCAAACCCTCCAAATGTTTTATAAGACATCGCTGTAAATATCCTGAACGCGAAGTCTTGACTGCGGTATCGATAAGACCTTCTCTTCCGGCCATACAATGAAAGAAGAATTCTTGCGGTCGAATACCTAAACAAATGTATTAAATGTTTTTAGTAATAGAAATAGAGTTAAAGTTAGCAAGGTCAAATTAAATTAATACCAGTCATGAAACGTCCGGCGACGAAACCACCGGCTCTGGGCTCTGTTTCATATGGTTTAAAAGAGGGAAGAGATCTTCCAGACATCATAAGGGGAACGCGTCGACCTTCCAATTCGATTTGACCCAAAAGACATGAAATTTGAATTGCATTGACTGCTCCTCCCTTAGCCCCAGCCTGTATCATTAGTTGCAAGTTGTTCTCCGGAAACTTTTTTATCAAACCCTTCGGAAGACAAACTTCAGTGATTTTATTATTAATTTCGTCGGTCTGTCCTTTCATTGATTTATCCAATTGTTTCATATAAAAGTCACTTTTGTTGGTGTGAGCGCTCTTCAGTTTATCTAAAAGAAGATCTTTGTCTTCACTATTTTCAAGACCAACGGCTTCCGCTGCGGCCAAGTCACCAATTTTTCGGGATTTGGCGATAAATTTTTTTCTTCTGGCATTGGGTTTGTCCTCAACCAAAATGTCAAGAATTCCGAGAGAGAAGCCGTTGTGTATTTGCAAATAATTAGTACACAATCGCGCAAATGATGTCAACAAAGCTGATGACACCGAACCTCCGTATAGTTCATAACAACAATGAATCAGACCATAAGGGTTGGGTCCCAAATTAACCTTGTCTATTATACCACATATCAATTCTCCTTTGCGTATAATCACTTGACTCTCACACATTTCATTTAATTGTAAAGGAGTTCCGCCGCCCGCCCAACAATTGTGAGGGCGTAGCGATTGAAATACTTTAGGACCTATTTTACTGGGAATGGAAAGGGTTGGCAACGCTTTGTTTTCTGGCACTAAATTCATTATTAATGTGGTCACGATTTGTTTGCCAGACCACTGTTGGACCGGCTTTTGAATGGCCGGAGGGACCAGTTTCAGAGGTTTATTAAGAAAGGAAAGCGCGCCATAAAGTAATTCTTGATAATCGCCTTTTGTAAAGAACTTTCCCCTCATTGTCAACATTACACCAGAAATAATGTGGTCCTGAATCAGACCACTCAAAGGAGAGCCGTCTTTAGGGACTAGGAACTGGAAATTGACACTGGCAATGTTATAGGCTTCGGCGCGGGCCAACTCACTCTGAGGGAAGTGAGCATTCATTTCGTCGCCGTCGAAGTCGGCGTTATAGCACTTGCAGTTCGCGTAATGAAGACGAAGTGTCTTCTCCTTAGGCAGAACCCTAGCCTTGTGGGCCATTATTGAAGGCTTATGTAGAGTTGGCTGACGATTGAGGAGAAGTGCGTCTCCGGACTGAAGGTGTCGGTTAACAATTCGGATATTGCTTTCTTTGAACCCATGTCGCGGAACGATCAGCTTTTCTGCAAACTTTGTCCGAAAGTTTAAATCATTCGGTTTCAGTCTAATTGAACGCCCATTTTCTAATGTGATAGACAGAGCGCCCGGATATATGTCGGGACCATTTATAATCATTTGTCTCAATTGATTGATATTATGTTCGTTAACCGGTTCCGGATATGAAAGCTTTGTTGCAAAAACCATTGGAATGCCGATTTCGTCGACCATAATATAAGGATCGGGAGAAATGACAGAACGGGCCGCATAATTAACTCTCTTTCCCATCATATGCTTGCGAAATAGGCCTTCCTTTTTCTCCAATACCTGCTTAACACCGGTCGCCTTATTATCGGGCAGTCTATCCATTTCCGAGTCATATAAACGATTGCAAAGCATTTGAAGTCTTTGCCAAAACATCTGATAGTTCGCCAGATCTTTAGCTCTTTCAGAAGACGTCTTTGATATCATTGTAGATGTCGTCGGAGTGTTTGCATCAGTTGATAGACTCACTTTATTACTCTGTTTGAGTTGACGGACAGCCATTTCGAGCACTTCAGAGGCAATAATTACTTGACTCAAAGCAGACGTCTTTTCGCTCTCGTATTGTCTGCCATTCAAGAAATGCAAGGGTCGGTACTTATTGGGCGGAACTGTGATGGTATCCATAAAGAAGACATCGATTGGCGTGGAATCACCGCTGGAAGTGATATCAAGATTTAAAAACGGAAATAATCGGGACAACGCCTCTTTTTCATTTTCCCAAAGATTACGCAAATGAATTCGAGCCATGACTGGAGTCAAATGTGACTTCCCTTTCACTCCAGTGATGGTCAGTCCGTTTTCTTCAGTATTTTGTTCAGAGTTTTCAAGAGTTTCATTAATTTTAGTCTTTTTCTTAGCGTTGCCTTTGAGACCACTCATTACAATCAACAAATTGTTCAAAACAGTTAAACCCTGTTTATGAGCCGCGCAGTGAAGACATTTCTTCGACGGTTTTAAAATCTTTCCGCTCATGAAATCTTTGAACAGAGTTTGTTGTCTTTGTATTATATTCTTTACATTTGAAGAACTTCTCATTGACTTTGCTTTCGATTTATTCAATTCCTCTTCAATTCTTTCACTCAATTTCTGTTTGATATACACTCTCATCGAAATGGCGTCTAAACCGACACAAGTGGTCGAAACATCTGAACCCAATTGAGACAATTCTTCGACAATCATATCTAAGCCATAACTAAGTGCTTGCATTTGTGCGATCAGTGTCTCCAAAGCGGTCACCGAAAAGAGTAAATAATGACAATCGAAACAACACATCCTTAAGACCTGTCAACCAAACAATTATCGATTTTATTCATTTGAGATCAGATTCAGACCTGAAATAACTGTTTAATCAGAAATGGATTGAAGACTGGAAGCGCCAGTTTTATGTGACCGAAGTGACCGCAACAGTCAAATTCAGACAAACCACAGGTTCTGCAGACTTCATCTCTGCTGACCGGACCTAACATCAAACAAATGATTAAAAACGGCAAAAATGAAAGCGATTTAAATTAATTACCGAAAACATTATCACAAAGTCCTCCAACTCTGGGATGACTCAACTCATCGAAAGTTTTGGCAGTTTCAACATGCAAAACACTCAATTTTTCAACCTCTTCGCTGTTGAATACACCAAAAGATACGCCTACTATCTGGCTATTAACTCGAGCATTCATTTTGATAATTAAATCATAGTTAAGGTAACGATAATTAATGCGTTAATTTGTTATTTATTAAGTTGAGAGACATGTGATGTTTGAACATATTTTTGGTCATTTAAACACTGTTCACAACAAACGTATTGTTGATCGCAATAAAATGACTAAAAGTGTGACACTTTTAACGTTGTATTTGAATAGACTGACTCTCAGACGACGAACTCGTAATAAAGTGAATTATTTTTGTTGAAAATATTGATTCATTAAAAGAGGAATAATTGACAAAAAGTTTGTATTAGAGATTCGATGCAATGGTTTGTGAAATGAATGCGCAAAGAGTTTGAGTGAAACAATAAACAGTCGTTTAGTCGACAAAATCGCAATTCATTTCATTTGACGTCAAATTAGTTTTCGTTACAAAAGATTTCTTAAGATTTATTTAAATCGATATCTCATTGAAGTGAAGCCAAAGGGAAGCAATGGGTGACTACGAGGACGATATGGACATTGAGCCCAACAACGGCGACATCAATAACACAGAATTACCGTCGAGTTCGACACAAGCAGTGGTCGGACGGAAGCGCTTCGAAGTGAAGAAATGGTCGGCCGTCGCCTTATGGGCCTGGGATATAGTTGTGGACAACTGTGCCATTTGTCGAAACCACATAATGGATCTGTGCATTGAATGTCAGGCCAATCAGGCGAGTGCCACCTCCGAGGAGTGCACCGTTGCCTGGGGCGTCTGCAACCACGCCTTCCACTTCCATTGCATCTCCCGCTGGCTTAAGACCCGTCAGGTCTGTCCTCTCGACAACAGAGAGTGGGAGTTCCAAAAGTATGGCCATTAATAGCAATGAATCCATACTTTAATTTGATATTATTTTCACTAAAATATTGTAAAACTTTTGCGTTTAAACTGATTTTTGCTTAAATTTGGTTAAAAATATGATTTATTTGTCACTCATTTCTCAATAAAAAAAACTTTCAATAAAACCAAACAAATGTCTGTTTATTACATCGATTCACAAATAGTGAAAATATTTCAATCATTTTTCACATCTCTTTTCATATTTGAGTTCATTATGAATAATACAAATAAATTCTAACAATTAATTTAAAAATGGTTTGATTTGTGATATCATTGCACTAAAGAAAGAGTTAGACTCAAAGATAGCAACTCTTAGAAGGAAGGACTGCCTTCAACCCAATGTTTCGATCGCATCCAATGCTTAAATTCTTTCAAATTTATTAAATCATTGAAAGGTTTGAGTTTATAATCACAACAAATGGAAAACTTTGTTGTATTTGCAGTAAAACTCACATTTGATTAATATATTTGGATATACAGAGAGTTAATCATTAGATCTATTATTGGTTGAAATCTTATATAAAATCAATTTGAAGAATACATTTGTGTTCAATATTTTATTCTTTGATCGAAAGGATAACCAAAGAGCTAATGAGAGGAAGGGTTGTGTAGTCAATGAAATACTTTAATATCGCAAAATCTTTAATATTTTAAGAATAGTTGAGATAAAGTATTGGGAAATTGGGTAAAGGCTTTGAGCGGAATAATTAGGGGGTGTTTGGGAACTGACAACTATTTAATACTTTGAGTATAAAAATTGTCAACTATTTTGTCTATTTTGTAACCGCTTCCGAATCCTCTCTATTCTGTGCCTCGGCCTCTGCCAACTGAGCCGAATGTCGATAGGCGTCAACTCTTTGTGCGATCATAAGCTTCAATAAGTTGGCCATTCGGCTCAAAAGCGGGTCATTTATTCGTTGTATTTCTGAATTCTGTTGCGTCACACTCTGAATCAACTCATCACTTCGTTTTCCATGTCCTCCAAGACATGAGTGGCCATATTGTTGACATTTCTTTCCTATTATTCCAAACAAATTGTAAAGTTTGGGAATTTTGGTCCAATACTCACCGTTAGCCTCACACGAGTCAAAAACTATTGAAAATATTACAATAATTGAATAAATTGCGGACAATGAGAGAAAATTCATTATAATTGAGAATAATTTACAATACTTAAGAGTTTGGGAACAGAAGTACTTCTGAAGCTAAAGGTGTTTCGACTTATCCTTATATAAGAAGACAACCAATAAGAGTAGGCTTTTATGCAAACTCTCGAATATTTATTACCCGAAACTTCATTACGAATATTAGAAACTGAAGACTATTATAGAATATTATTCATTAATATATTTACTGATTTTGTTTATCATTAATTCATCTCATTCTTGTCCTCTACTAATGGATTGACGACTACTTTCTTATCCCACAATTCTTTTGTTTCGTTCGCCAATTCTTATGTAAGAAATGGATAACTATTTGCGTAATTAAGTAAATATGAGTCGATTATCACTCAATCACTTCTGTTTCCCAACAAAATCACGAAATAAGATTAATGTCATTCAAGTATTGGTTAGAAATAGAAACTTATATTCAATTTTCATTATTATTGAAACACTTCTCAACACTTAAAGAATTTAAAGGAAACTAAAGGAATGGCCTAGTTCAATAATAATAAGTCAGCCCGTATAGTCCAATGGTCTAAAATAATAGGTCCCACTACAACCCCCACTGAAATATTAGACATGCGGGTGATGTTTGATATGGCCAAGGATCATTTACAAACTAATAAATGCTTTTTATTCAGATTTAATTCTGATTTTAAATTTCAATATAATTTGTAGAATAGTTATCAAGCACATACAAATTGACCAAATTCTTGACAATTATTGAGAAAATGACTTTTATATTCTAATAAAATACACCTTGATACAAAATGACAAGAATTTAAAAATTAATTTAATTAAAAATTGTAATCAATTGAGTGAATATCAAAAAGACTACAATAAGTACACTATTTGTTGACTAATACCTTGGTTTGCACTAATACCGAATTCTCTGAGGTATAACGGCATGGCGTCTTATGTGAGGGGTCCCCGACTTCAGTAGAGTTTAAAATAGCCTGTCGTATTACCTAGGTAGTACGGCACCCCCTCTTAGAGACTGAGATAAGACGACATGTCTTTATATCTCATAGTAATAGCAATGAATATATTTATTCTTAAATTCAATGACTAATGTATAGATTTAAAACATAAAACACAGATTTGTTTCTATTTAAACATATTTAGTCTTCTGTGGTATTACTTAGTAAACTTTTGGCATTTGACTCATTATTTCAGTCAAAACTGGGTGTCGTTTTACCTAGGTAGTAGGTAACCTCCGCCACCCTCTCTAAGAAACTTACATAAGACGCCATGCCGTTATACCTCAGAGAATTCGGTATGTCAATGAGCTTGATTCTTTTTGACCAGAAATAATGGCACATCTTATACTAAATAAGATAGGATTGCAAATTGGAACTTGTTAAGTTTACAGTACTATCGAATTTAAGTTCAATTGAAAGTTACAGTTAAACTGACCTAGGTCTTGTCAACAAAACTGGTTTCAATTGGTTTAGAGAATCTGATCCATACTTAAGTATAATATGAGCCGAGTATAAGCATCTTGGAAAAGGTTTGGTAGATCTTTGGTCCTGATAACTAACAAATTTTTTATACATTGTATAGAATCTAATTTGATAAATGAACTTGGTGACAACTTGTGAATTTAAAACCTAACTGAAAGGGTATACTAAATGTTTGACTGTAAATGAAGAGTCATTTTTCTAATTGACTCAAATAATTGAGTAATTCTTAAAATTATTATAATTCTGAGTGTTTTGGGTGAAGAGAATGACTTTCAGACTCAGCTCTCAATTGGTTTGAATCTTCGGTATCACTAATATATTGTGAGTCTCCCACGTAATGCGTCGGATATATGAGTAAAGGACTGATACTCAGGGCTTTTAAATTGCGATTTGGAAAGTGTTTGGTAAGACTTCGGTCGATGTGTTTGTCATACATTATGGGCAGAAACTCGTCGACAGGAAGTAAGTTCTGAAGTGGTTTGGAGTCAATTAGTTTCTGAGCGCCTCTATTAGTAATCATATAACCAATTGTCCAATAAGAATAGAATGGATGGACAAACTGTCCGTCCACTTGAGTTTCATTAGAGCCGTACTGTATTTTTCGGCCCAAATATAAGAAGTCATATTTGTGGGGATCGAAGGCCGAGAGAGCTTTTTTCCATTTGTTCTTAAAGTTGCGCTCAAACCTGACGTCGTCTTCGAGAACAATCACTTTTGAAAGATTGCTTTCAATGATATTCTCCCAAATGGTGTAATGGGAGAGAAAACATCCGATTTCACCAAAAGTCATCGGTCTCTTGTGGTACGGATCCAAATATCCATCGATTACTTTAAGTCCTTTCGATTTTGTATAATTTTCTGTCAATTCTTTTCCGTCGACTGCTTTCCATATGTTTGCCTCAATTCCGAGAATTTCAAGACATCTAATCATTCGTTTGCGTCTCTCCTCTCTTCGAACTAAATTAATGACATATATTTGGTCGACATTTAATTTGTCGCTCTTTTGTGGCCATACATAAGATAAAAGCGAAGAAGATATCGGAAATTCTGGCCCCTCCACCATTGATTCTAACTGTAAGTCAATGACGTCCTGTTCTATAGACCCGATATCGTCATTAGAGTCAATCGGTGGCGGAATATAACCCCAAATCTCTCTGTTGTTTACGTAGAGATCGATTTCATTAATTTTGGCCGATTTGGCCAAAGCTATGATATCATCGAAAGGCGACACCTCTTCGAGAATGTCTCGCGAATCAAACGTCAAATTTAGTGACTTCTTGTATATTAAATTAATGAAAAGACAGGAGTGGATCATAGGAACGACAAACTCTCCCAAACTCTGTCTTTCCAAAATCGGCAAATAGTCGTCAGTTCTTAAATAATAGCCTTTTGGTGTTATTCCGGCCCAAAAGTTAGAGTATGTGCCCAAAGAGTATAGCATTGGCGACACCGCTATCTTATCTTCGTTTCGAATTAATGACAAAAACGTTTTATTATTGGTCAGAACGACATCGGCGTCGATAAAGACCGCAAAATCGGCCCAATTTCGTCGCGAAATCTCGAATCCAAAGGTTTTTATTTGAATTAAATGTTTGAACCGATTTGTTGTCCAATACTTGTCTTCAAAGACGTCTTCAATCGAGTCGTGTCCCAAAACTAATTCAATATCGTTGTAATTCTTGCGATTGTCTCGAATCCATGTCTTCAACATATCGATAGTTAGTCTATTCATTTGAGTCATCCGTTCTGTCAGTTCTTTATTGTGTTTGTCGTCTAACTTATCGAAAGACAATATTTCTGTTCGGATAAAGATTTTAATTCTGTCCTTTGGATACAATTGTCTCTCAATTGATCCCAAACTGAATGGAAGAATCGATACTTTGTTGAACGGATTGATTAGTAAAATAATCTGAAGGGTTGGCAAAAGATATTCACTTTGAAAGTCACTTTCAGTTATCAACTCTTCCGACGAAAATGTTTTTGTAAACAAAACAAATAAATAAATAAATTTCAGTGAAAATGACATAATTTACAAATAATTTTCAATTTCCTTTCAATTTAAACAAATATTGATATGCTTTCAAATAAGCTTGTTCATATTGGTTAACTTTGATTAACACATCAAAAACATTATTTTCAAAAGTTCTAAACTTTTTGAAACTTATTAAAAATAGTCACAAATCGAAAATATTTAAACTATTGTCAAAAGCCTTAAATAATTTATAAATTGTTTTTATGTGAAATGTTTTCAATTTGATTGAAACGAATGAAACTTAAATTAATCGCAATTTTTGACGAAATTAAAAGTTATGTCAAAACTGTAAGGAATTTCATTCATTGATTTGTTTAATCACTCATTCATTCATTAAATTCTGGTTTGAGTTTAGGACCAAAACAGACATAAATAACAACAAAGTGTTTTGCAGACAATAATGTGAGGGAAGACGTAATTCAATGCGAGTGTTGTGCGAAGGGATCGCTTAACGTGTCATCAAATCAAAGGCTCGTCTCAATCACTGTTTACTCGTTTTAATAACCTTTAAGCCAACCATACATTTGTCAATATCTGTGAGATGACCATTGACTCGCTCTCAGCCATTGGCAACAACTCTGAAGAAGACGGTCAGTCTTTATTTTGATATACATTAATTACCTTACTCATATACTCATATATCCCAATGTTAATTGATATGCTATCAAAACAAACGATATCTCCCCTTATTCTGTGTCTCTTACAGTTTGCCACTGAATTTTAGGTATGATATGAGGAAAATAAGTATAAATTTGTTTAATTGGTTTAATATGAGTTAAAATATGGAAATTTGGGTAAAGTTTGTCTCATTGAACAAAGCTATTAGAGTAAAGTGCATTGCTAACTTTCCACCGACAATAACTTGTTTTGTCGGTGCACTTGTGTGTGTACTTTGCGTTATCTTTGAAGGCAATACGTGTTAGCCATGAGCCCCTACAGCCGTATTGCAGGTGCATTCCTATTACAGGTGTGCACTGAATCGCACGCATTCTGTGTTTTGAATAAAACTTTTCTTTTCTCTAAATTATTGGATTCGAGTTATGTTTGAACCAAAGTTTCCAAAAATTATTATTATTTGTAATCTCGCCATCGATTGGAGTTTTTCGTTGAGTAGAGATAGTTGTGAGCACTGGTAGTCTCTATGTATGGCTTTATTTTTCTAGAGTTTATCCTTGACTTGTTTTGCACGTATGAAACGTTCGCACGCTCTCCGCTCTGACAGCTCTCCATTACT
>JAQIYB010000045.1:0-19338 GCA_034699325.1 Oribatida sp. Gr-Ori-00743 | reverse complement strand
TTTTCTTCACATTTAACTCATTCTTATCTTTTGAGTCATATTTTTGGTGAACTCTTCGCGAAATTATATTGAAATGACTTAATTGTGTCGGAGTTACTAACATTATGGCTGTGCCCTCATTACCAGCTCTGGCCGTTCGTCCGATTCTATGAATATATTGGGTTTCATTGCGGGGCGGATCATAACAGATGACACAATTGACGCCATCGATGTCCAGACCGCGCGCGAAGATATCCGAACAGATTATTAAATCAATTTTTTCACTCATAAAATGATTTAAAAGTTTTTCTCGTTTTTTCGCTGAAAGTCTCGAAGAATATTCCGCGACAACTAATTCTGACATCTCTTTGAGCAAAGAGTAGAGTCTGTGACTGTTCTCAACAGAACCGGTGAAACACAATACTCTTCTATACTTAAGAACTCCTAACAAATACGAAACAATAAGTGGTTTCCTGTCTTCCGTTGCGATAATCATAAACTCCTTTAATTCTTTTGGAATCAAATGTTTTGATTTATCGAAAAGACTTGTTTCAGGTCTTGTCTTAGAATCGGAACAAACTTTAAACAAAATCGGTTCGAATAATGAAATAAATTTAAGTTTTTCCGGATCTGTTGAAAGAGTGGCAGAGAATAGAATCTTATGGATTGGACGACCATTGAGTGACTGCGAGTTATGACAGGAACACTCATTTGAGACATTATGTCTGTCGAGTCGATAATTAGAAGTGTTGTCAACGGAACAAAAACAGTGATGTCTGCGATTAGTTGTGAAGACAGAGGACTCGATTTCTTGGAACCAATTAAACTGAAGTTCACTAATCATTCGATCCGATTCATCCAAAACAAGAATTTCTAAATGTCTTAAATCGAAACCATCAGCTCTTTGGATGAGATCTACCAATTTTCCCGGCGTTGCGATCAGAATATCAACCAAACTATGATATTGAGAACTAACGATACTCTTCCTAACTATGGAATTGCATTCTTCGGCAAAAGACTTGTGGCCAACAACTAAACCGACTTTTAGTGAACTCTTTTTACAATAATTTTGAAAGACTTGGAAGACTTGAATCGCCAAATCCCTAACCGGGAGTACCACTAAGACCCTCACTTTTGTCACAACTCTTTTCCGCAGATATTGAACAATAGGTATAACGAAAGATAAGGTTTTTCCCGAACCGGTCGGAGAACAAACACAAACATCTTTGGGACGAATCAAATGCGAAGTATTGAAACACTTTAACAAATATGGAATCACTTGTTTTTGGACCGGAAATAAGCTCTTAATTCCGTTGTCTGACAACAAACCAATTAAGGATTCGTCGATTATATGATTAAATTGATCCAAAGATTCACTTTTGTTGAGATCGCCATCAAAAACAATCGGTTGAGAAATCCATTTCTGTGTAATTGTCACTACTTTTTGAGTTTTATGTCCTAAAACGTGTCCAATGACTGGATATGATCCGTGAGTTTCTTCGCCCAAATCATCGGTCGTTTCTTCGTCTATATCTTCAGAGTTATGATCCACTTCTTCAACGATATCCTCATTTTCACTGACATTATCGTCAATATCTTCTTCTGGCGATTCTTTATTGTCATCTTTTGGGTAACTCTCAAAATCTAAATCACTTTTGTGGACCAAATCTGAAGAAAGTCTTAATTGTTTTCTTTCATTTGATTGAGAAATAAGTTTTGATATTAAGACGTCTTTCGATTGGGTTATTGGTTGGACTTCATCTGATTTGGTGTCAAACCTGGGAATCGATAATAAGCTGAAAGAATCCATTGATTAAAATAATTCAAATTCAGTAAAAACTTGTGACTAAAAACACGTGTATTAAGAAATAATGTGATTTCAATGCAAACAAACAAATCGATTGAAAAATGTGTCTCAGATTTTCTCATTGAAGTGCTTTCACTCGTTTAGGGGTTAACTAATTGTTGGCGTATTTTATAGTTATATTTGTGAGTCGAGTCGACACCATATTTGTGTTTTCACTGTCTCTGCAGCTGTTGTTTGTCTCTATTCTATTCAATGTATTCAATACACAAACAATATTAGACTCAAACTGTTGTTCCACTCATTCACACAATTAATTGATTCATAATTAATACCGATTTAAATACGACTACAAACCAATCAATTTCTCGATTAACTCATTTAAATATTTATTGAATTTTATCTCAAATTTTGATTTGATTAATATTTTGTTAAATACTTTTTAATTAATATTTTGTTTTCTGTTATTAAAGGTATTATTGTTTTATCCAATCGTTTATTCTTTGACTTTAAACCAATTTATTATAATTTAGAGACAAATGATTTGAATTTCTATTATTAATAACTTTTTGTTTATTTGTGCAGACATTCAATTAAAGTCTGATTTGAATAAAACATTAAAATTGAAGACATTTTCTGCTGAAAAGCATTTGATATAAAAGTGATTTCGTCGACTAAAATGGCAACGGATATGAAGTTCGGTCCCGAATGGTATCAAACCTTTTATTCACTCTTTAGTATTGTTATTAAATTCTGTTTAATAGGTTAAGGGCTCTATCAGACGGCGGTCCCAACTCTTCCGGGACTACCCCTCCGACAGTCTCTTCAATTCCAAAGTACAAACTCGCGGACTATCGTTACGGAAGGGAAGAGATGTTAGCCCTCTTTAATCCGCATAATATTAAACCCCCTGAAAATGTTGAAGAGTTTCCTCACCTTTTCATCGATAAAATGCAATTACCGTTGAGTTTGACGACAATGACTGAAGAAGAGTCCAGACTTTGGACACGAGTTAACAGCGATGCGGTACTCAGACTTGTCGGGAAGGGTGGGGCAGGTCTTGATAGAGGGGAACGTCCTGTTAATGATAGGGGAGGAATTTCAATGAGAGCTGGAAGAGGCGGAAGTCTATCCGAAAGAGGCAGAGGAAGAGGTCGCGGGTTTTATCAGAGGAATAATTTCGATGAAAGCGGTGACAGTCCGCCAGAGAGGAGAGACTTTAGGAACAGAGTTTTCGAAAGAAATCATACTTTAAATGACGACAATTCCAGAGACAGAAAATTCGACAGAAGTTTTAGTCGCGGCGGCGGTGGAAACGGTGGCGTTGAAGACAGGGATCTATTGTCGCGCAAAAACAATTCTCGTTCGTCTTCAGTTGAAAACTGGAGAACTGGCGGCAGAGGAGAGGACAGAGAGGGCTGGAGAACAGCGAGAGGAGCGCCCGATAACTGGAATCGAAGTAATTCGTGGAGAAGTGGTGAACGCGATAAGGATTTTGATCACGATTTGGACCAAGCAGAGAGAAACGGACCGCACAGGAAGTACTATCACAGAGATAGGAATCCAAATGACTTATGGGATGATATCGAGGAGAATGACCACCGAGGAAGTTTACCCGAATGGAGTCTCGAAGACGGCTCTGAATTAGACGCAAAACTCGGTACATTTGATGCTTCCGGTGCTTTCAGAGAAGATACCAATGAAGACGAAGAGGAGACCAAATCAGACGAAGAGTCAAATGATGAACAAAAAGAAAAGAAGTCCGAAATGAATTCCAAAAACAATAATCAGAGGAATAATAAGTCAGAGAAAGGCTTTCAAAATAATGATAACTCCGTTAAAAATGCTGAGAAAAAACCAAATGAGAGACAACCGAAGGATTGCCATAACTCTGAATCGGAGTCACAATCATCTCAAATGCCTTCCAATAAGTTATTAAATAAATCGCGAAATTCATCGAATTCTAACCAAAACAATAGTTCCCAACAAATAAAGTGTTCGTTAGAAGAGGACGGGTTCTCACATCTTGAGAAAGAGGCTGAGAATATGGTGGCGCAGTGGACAGCCGACGACGACCAAAGAGATAGAGCGGAGGCACCGACGCAATCAAACGAGACTCAAACCCATAACTCAAGAAATAACATAATTGTAGTGCCGGTGACTCACGAGGACGCTCTTAAATGGTATTATCGCGACCCTCAGAATGAGATTCAGGGGCCGTTCACTCCGCATGAAATGTACGACTGGTTTACTGCCGGCTATTTCGCAATGGATCTACTAGTCAGGAGGGGGTGCGACGAGTACTTCGCCCAATTGGGAGAACTGTTCAAACTCTGGGAACGCATCCCATTCATCCACGTCCAGGGTGTAACACCGCCTCCCCTTCGCATCCAATCATCAAACCCTTCACATCCATCACTTGCATTGAAATCATCGACATCTCAACCATCCATTCATCCGATGACTGCGACACCGCCTCAACATATGTTGAATCCGCAGTTGACATCACATCCACCACAAGCGCCACATTCAGCGCCGGCACAACCGCATCAACAGCTGTTTGCGAACCAACAAAGCGTTGATATGCAGTCGCAGTTAAGACTGTTATTGGCTCAGCTCAAGAAACAGGAAGGCTTTTCCGATCTCTCACAACAACAACAACAGGAAGTGTTGGTCCAGCGATACGTGCATTTGGAACAGAAACGACAACAATCGCTGCAGACATCCATTCCAAACGCAAGAAATGCGGAGGAATCGCAAATGTCTTCTTTAGAAGCGATATCTAATTTGCGAATCAGTCGACCGCCGGTTCAAAATACAGCGGCCAAAGGCCCGCACGTCCACAGCATTTGGGACATTACCGGCAATTCTAACGCTCTTTCTGTTAGAGATATCGAAGAAATGCAACGCAAAGAACAGGAAATAAAAGAACTCGAAGAGAGGCGAAAGGCTTTCGAAGACGAACAGAACAGAAAGAAGTTGGAAGAGGAAGGCCTTCAGAGAAAGATATCTGAAGAACGTGAGCGTAAATTTGAAGAATTGCAAAAGAGGTTGGAAGAGGAGAGACTCAGGAATCAGGAACTTCTTCGCAAACAAGAAGAAGAAAAGAGACGCCGAGAAGAAGAAGAAAGAATGCGTTTGGAAGAGGAGGAGAGGATTCTTAATGATAGAGCAGTTGAAGAACAAAAGAGACGACACGAAGAGTTGTTGCGTTTGGAAGAATACGCAAGACTTCAGTCATTACAAGAAGAAGAGCGGAGGCGTCAGATTGAGGTCGAAAAGGACAGACAGAGACAACAATTACATGAAATAGAAAGGGAGAGACATAAAGAAATGGAACGCATTCGACAAATACAACAAAAGGAGGCTATCATTAAACTACAACAACAGGAGAAACAAAGAAAAGGTCCGGTTTGGGGACAGTCGGAAACGACACAAAAACAGCATAATTCGCTTTCTTTAGACGACATTCAAAGACTTCAGGAGGAGAAGGACAGAGAGGAACGACAGAAGCAGATGCAGCAAAAGCATATGCAGGCGCTATTGGCAGCACAACAACAACAGCAACAGAATAAACAGGCGCTGACGTGGGCCGCACAGACATATCAACAATCGGCTCCAATGAAGACTTTGGCCGAAATCCAAAGAGAAGAGACGGAGAAAGCGGCCAAACAGAGGGTTATTGAGAATAAAAAACAGACAATTGTGACCAATTCTGTGCCAAACGCCGGCATTTGGAATAATGCCACAAATCAATTGTTCACAAAACAGGTGGTGCCCACCAAATCGGTCAACACTATGGCGGACAACGCTTCCACTCCGATTGGCTTTTGGGAACCGGAATCTCGTAAAGTGTCGACAAACAGAGCCAATGAAAGTGCCTTAACTTCAATGCAAATCAATCCAAAGGGCAATAACTCGACTCAATTCGTGACCAAAACTAATTCCAGAAACAAAAAAGAAGAGGTATTTCACACATTCTATTAACTCTTAAAACTAATGTCTGTCCACTCTTTTAGGAGACAGTAATGCGACTCTTCGATAACCAAAGGCGACAAAAGACCGATGAATTTACTCAATGGTGTAACGAAGCCCTCTCTAAATACCACTCCACTGTTGATAGTAAGCTATACTCAGAAACTAAAAGATTTGATATAATTTACAATCGTTTCTGTCTTTCAGTTCAAACTTTCATAACATTTCTAAAGGACGTGGAATCTCCGTTTGAAATCAATGATTACGTCCGTTCCTATTTGGGTGACTCTAAAGACGTCAAAGAGTTCGCCAAACAGTTTATTGAAAGGCGATCCTACTTTAGAAATCAGGCCAAACGCGAGGCATCTGAGGTATACCCCATTCTATGACTAGATTTAAGAGAAATTAATTGTATGCTTCAATTCAGGAGCTTATGTGGGGACCGGCGCCGGCCATCACTCCGTCCGCTAATAAAGTCAATCAACCGATTGTTGTTAATTCAAACAACTATTCGAGTGATACCGATATGAGTGGTTTCATTCAGGCCGGAAAGAAGAAGAAAAAGGGCAAACGGGTTGTCGACAATTCGATTCTAGGCTTTACAGTACAGGCGGACCCGGACAGAATCAATGCCGGACAGATTGAACAGATCGATGACTGACTTAACTCAATCCCAAACTAATAAATCTATTAAAGAGTTGACGTATTGTTTGTTAAATGGAATCCACAGTCGATGAGAGAAGTGTACAGTATTTCCATAATTAATATTTACTTATTTACGACTTAAATATATGAGTCGTATATTATTATTATATAAATGTTATATAATTTGGACACAAATTACAATAACTGTTGAAAGAAGACTAACAGAAAACCCAAACAAAGAGGAAATGAAACGGTTTTTTGAAATCAAATGAAAACAAGTTTTTTAATTATTATATAAAACTATAAGAAAAACAATTCCGTAAAAGACCTCAAAAAAGATATTGAAGTTTAAAATATTGTATTTTTGAAGCGAAACATAAATGAGAAGAAAATTTTGAATCCGTTATCAACTGATTTGGAATTTAATAATAAATACGAGTTGTTATCAATCGTTTCATTTGCTTTTCTTAGACTTTGATTTCACCTCAGATTTCGGTTTTTGCCATTGAAGTGGTTTTCGGCGATAGATTGGCCAGGGTGGTAGAGTTACCTTAACACACAGTCGTTAGTAATTAAAACACAGAATATTTGCATACAATTGAGGCCAAAACGAATCCAACGGCCAGAGTATAGACAGTCATTGAGAACTGTTGGACGACATAACCCCAGACCAGACCCGAGACCTGATTCGGCGAGAAATTAATTTTCTTATAACACGTCAGTTAAGACTTACCGCAAATAAGACAATAATTAATTGGAAATATCGTTCGGCTTTTCGTTGGCCATCAAAGTCCTATCGAAGAAGAAGCAAACAAATGTCTAAACCATTGTTTAAATTAGAAGAATACCATACCATGTGATGAGGAATAGCGTTCAAAATTGATTCAAACATTTTCTTAATTATCATCAATTGAAATGTTGTCACTCTATTGGAAACACTTTGTCGACAATAGAGGGCGCCATTGGTTTCACAAAATCATTTGATGTGATATTTTTAATTCACTGAAACTGTAATAATAAGTACAATAAGAGAATTATTTCATATTATCGAGATTTGCAACATTTTTAATAATTTAATGTATTTTAACGCACCTGCACTTAACCATGGTGCAATTTCATTTTGTCAATTGTTAATAAATATTTTAATATTTGTTTGTTAATGTTTTTTGCAATAAATTGAGAAATAAACTCATTTTTTGAGAACTTTATGTAACGTTTGTTTTGGATTTTGAAAATTCTAAAAAAGTGTTGTTTTCTCTGTAAGTCATCGGACGGTCAGACAGTCTTTGATCGACAAATAAATATTTTTATTTTGAAATTATAAACGAAATTAATTTGTTTTTTGTTTACTTTATTTCGATTACTTAATTGTTTAAGACTCGGAAGTAATGGGTGTCCCAAAGTTTTACCGCTGGATTAGTGAACGATATCCGTGTCTGAGTGAAGTCGTCCGCGAATATCAGGTATTAATCCATTGATTTAAACGTTTCTTAAAAACATTTCTAATGTGAAAACCGATTGTTTGCCATCAGATCCCAGAATTTGATAATTTATATCTGGATATGAATGGCATTATTCACAACTGTTCGCATCCGAACGACGAAGACGTCCACTTCCGTATATCAGAGGAGAAGATATTTCAGGACATCTTCCGATATCTTGAATTTCTCTTTCGAATGATTAAACCCCGAAAAGTATTCTTTATGGCCATCGATGGCGTCGCCCCTCGCGCTAAGATGAATCAACAAAGAGGCCGACGCTTCAGATCAGCCAAAGAGGCGGAAACACGTGAAGAAGAAGCTCTACAAAAGGGTGAAACTCTTCCCAAAGAGAAGAGGTTTGACTCGAATTGTATTACTCCCGGAACTGATTTCATGGATCGACTTCATCAACACCTCAAGTACTTCGTCGCTCACAAGATATCAACAGACGATCTCTGGCGAGACGTTAAAGTGATTCTCTCGGGACACGAGACTCCCGGAGAGGGCGAACACAAAATTATGGATTTTATTCGTTACGAGAAATCTCAGCCAAACTATGACCCGAATACCCGCCACTGTCTCTACGGATTGGATGCCGACCTCATAATGTTAGGCATGTGTTCACACGAACCACACTTTTCGCTTCTCAGAGAAGAAGTTAAATATATTCGAAGTAAAAACGATAAAAACAAAAGGGATTCCAATCCGGAAGCGATTACTTTTCATTTATTCCATTTATCGTTATTTCGTGAATACATTGACCACGAGTTTGAAGAATTGAAAACAACTCTTCCTTTTGGTTATAATTTAGAGAACATTATCGACGACTGGGTTTTGATGGGATTTCTCGTCGGCAATGACTTCATTCCACACATCCCTCACTTCCATATAAATAAGAGTTCGCTCTTAAAGTTGTATTCGGTTTACAAGAAAGTGATGCCAACACTCGACGGGTATCTCAACGAAGAGGGAAGACTTAATTTAAGCCGATTTCAGAAATACTTGAATGAGTTGACGCACATCGATATCGACAACTTTAGTGACACTTATGCGGACCTCAAGTATTTTGAGAGCAAAACCGGTAGAAAACTATTTAAACGCGATCTCGAAGACACCTCTGCCTTCTTCCAAACTGATTGCGCAGTCGGCGGTGTCGTCGATTTGTCTGAAGACAAAGAAGTGGTTGATATTGCAAACAGTGATAATGAGAGCGACAATAATTACGAAGACGTTTCCGAATTGAGTGAATCCGATGAAAAAGACATGTTTATGGAAGAGTTTAAATCTCATAAAAGGGATTACTATATGAGTAAATTGAATTACGAGACCGTCGATGAGTCGGTCCTCAAAGAACAGGCGCACGAATACATTCGCGCCATTCAATGGAATTTGCACTACTATTACGACGGGTGTATGTCCTGGGGTTGGTTTTACCCGCACCACTACGCGCCCTATATTTCTGATATCCATAATTTTGATGACATTGACCTCAACTTCGAAGCGGGCGAACCATTTAAGCCTTTTGAACAGCTTTTGGCAGTACTTCCGGCTGCGAGTAAAGACTTATTACCGAAAGCTTTTGAGTCTTTGGTATCGAATCCAAACTCACAATTAATTGATTATTATCCACAAGACTTTGAAACGGATCAAAATGAGAAACAACAGGCCTGGGAGGCTGTCGTTCTCATTCCGTTCATCGATGAAAAGCGTCTCTTAAATGCTGTCAAAAGTTTGGAGCAGAACCTGAGTAGAAATGAGTTGCGCCGTAACAGTCACGGACCGCATCTGGTCTTCGTTTATTCCGAATCTCCAATCGAGTCCTTTATGTCTCCAAATTCGGCCATTTTTCCCGATATTGTCCAAAATCACTCGAAATATACGGCACTCGATATGAAAGCTTTTTGTATACCCAAAGAACTTATTCATAAAGGGCTGTGCGATGGCGTTCGGCTCGACATTTATATTCCGGGATTTCCTACACTTCACCACATCTCTCACGAAGCAACCGTCAAAAAAGAGAGGGTTCGGGTATTTGAGTCGGCGTCGAACGGAGAGAATATGATGTTAACCATCAAAAATGATATTTCATTTGATTTAAGTCATGTCATCGAAAACTATTTGAATAAAACTGTTTTCGTCAATTGGCCGCATCTCTTAGAGGCGATGGTCTTCCGGGTGTCTAAGGATCGGCGCAAATATTACATAAATGAAAATCAAATCGTTTGTGAAGATATCGATGATATGGATTATGCGGACACCAGTGCTCGGGTTAAAGCTATTACGAGACGATACAAAGAGCGGTGGGGAGTAATCACTGGCGAACCGGACATAGTTCTTCACGTCTATCCAATGACTGGACGTAAATATATTATTGGAGTCAATGGAAGCCTTGCTTTAGAAAAGCAGTGGTCAAAGCAGCCAATGGTTTGTCCCATTCAGACAGTAGTCAAAGATCTTCCCATTTATGAGCAGCACTGCCAACAATTCCAGACGTTTGAAGAGATTTACCCGAAGGGCGGAAAATGCTTTCCGATTGATAATCCACATTATGGCTGCTCTGCTGTTGTTATCGATTGTCTTTCTTACGAAGGACTCGTCAAAGTTGAGGTTTTCCCACAATTAGAGCCCGATTTAAGAGAAATCCAGGACAGGGCTAAAGAAATAATCAATGAGAAATATATGCCGAACTATGTATTAGCCCAACGACTCGGCATAGGCGGTCATTTACTGTCTCGACTGCTCGGAACCATTTTCATAAAGCTTTCGGATTCGGACCAAAGAAATCGAATGAATATCGGTTTAAATTTGAAATTCAATGCCAGAAATGAAGAGATTCCCGGATTTTCAATCAAAAGAGACGACACGTGGCTCTTCTCCGACAAAGTCTTTAAAATATTGGTCGACTATATGACGGAATTCCCCTTCATTTTTGAAAATCTAGCCCATTGTGTCGACAGAGACTTCTTTTCAATCGAAGATCTGATTCCCGGAGAGAATAAGTAATTAAATGATATTTTATTTTAAAATACTAAACATTTATTCAAAAGACACAAAACATTGGAAAAACTCGTCAATTGGTTGAAGTCATTGGAATCATCTCAAGAGAAGCGCCAGAAGTGTAACGCAGAGATCCTTGATGAATTTGTTGTCGAAGCGATTGAAGACGTGATTAATACTCATATTGTGAGACAATATTTAATTCATATCTTTTTTTTAAAATTATTTCTCTTTGAGAACAGGTATTCCCCAAAGAACTGCCACCAGTTGTGAACCTCTATAAACCTAATCAACTGTTCCGTCCGATCCATTACTTGGGATATTCTCTTCCCGATCCAAAAGCTAAATACGAACTCTTCGATAGAGTGGTTAACATCAGAAGCGGTATATCTGTTCCGTTGGGTGCGAAGGGAACTATTATTGGCAAACATATCGATACCGACAAAGAAGTTAATACATTGTTTGACATTGTCTTCGATGAAGTGTTTGTCGGCGGAACTAAATTGCGATGCACTCCTGGCAAAGGTTACAAACTGTCCCCGGCTAACCTCATAAATATCACTTTTGGTCTGAAGATGTCCGGCAAATACGAACAGTTCGTCAGTTCTGGTCAACCATTGCAGTCAAGACCACATCAAATGATTCATTCGAACCGACAAAACAATCACTCGAGAGAACACAATTCTGGAAGATTTCAATTCGGTTATACCTTTGGCCAACGTATGCCTCGCCCCCGATTCCCTAATACTCAGCCGTTCAATTTAGGGCCGAATATGGTGACCCCTCAAACAGCTATTTCTATTCAAACATTGAATCACTCGAAGACTTCTCCATTTCAGTCACCAAAGCATGAAATGCAAAAGAATGAAGACTTCCCTCCAATGAAACAATTATGGGATGTATTGACTCAAATGCAAACTAATAGTAGTTCTCCGCCAAAGACTTCTTTTGCTGACATAACCGCTCAGAAACGACTGCCAAACAATAACCAGAACTTCACAATTCAACAAAAAGAAGGAACGGATCGAAATAAACCGAATCCGAAACTGAAAAACCAGAAGAATATTCCCGAAAATAAGAGGTATGAAAGTGTTGAACAGAATTCTGGGCCGAACCCGTCTCACAAAAGTAGAGTTAAGTTAATCGAAACTTTCAGACAAATTCTGAGCAAAACTTGCGATCAATTTTACAATCAAAGCCCAAAATTTGAAATAATAAAAGTCGGTCCCATGCAGTCCAAGTCTATCCGACTGACTCTTCCCGACAACAGTTCGTTCGTCATTTTAATTAATAGTCAGCCGTCTATGGACGACGCCTATGAGTTTGTGTCCCGACAGGCCTTACAGGCAATTAATTCTAAATTTAACGCAAATATTGAATTGAATCGACCGGAAAAGCTGTTGTCTTCGCCCACATTTGTTGCTCCCAATCAATCCTCTCCAAATAGGCCCCGAATAACTGAGAGTTCTCTGCCTCGACCGCCACCGAAGTGGATCAGTCAGAATACAAGAGTGAATTACATTCAAAAACGCGATTCGCGGACTTATATTCCCGAATCGTTTGTTGAACACAACGAACGAGTTTTTAAAGATTTGCAAAAACGGAATAATTCTGCGAAAGTCAATACAAACACCGCTATCAATAAGGATCGCAATCTTCAGCCAAAGAAGTTGTTTGACAATAGAAATGACAATTTGGTTAACATTACTTCACAAACTTCTTCTCAAAATAGAAGTCACCGTAAAATACAGAATAATGTGACCAATGACATTTCATCCCAGAAGCGCGTCTCTCATCAGTCCCGAACTGCATCGGGAGGTCAATCGGCTTTCGATAATCAGTTTGTGCCCTTACAAGTGGCCCGAAATAATCAGTTGCAAAGAACTACTCCGCAGAAAAGCTCAGCACAAAAGCTAAAAGAGTCCAAAACTCTGATTGAAGTGTCCAACTCTTCAGATGAGATCGAAATTCTTACCCCCGAAGCGATTGTTCGGATACCGAATGATGAAATAGAAATACTGACCCCCGACTCACTTTTGGCAACGTCTGACCACAACTCTTCGGGCAGACGACGATCTTCGCGAAAGCCTCGAATGGGGGCTAATCTCACCTGAAGTTAGGCTTCGAATTGAGATTTGATTTGTTTTCTAATGGCTCTCAAAAGTACAAACAAATGAGTTTTTATTTACTAATTACTGTTAATTCAGTCAACGATCGCTTTTTTAAGAACTTTTATGAATTTCTAACGAATAATACCTAATATTCCTCATGTTTTCAACGTTTTGTTGACAATAAGTTATAAAATGAATCAATGATTTAATAATTACATTCATTTTTATTTTTCTTATTAATTATAATTATTTTGAAATCTATTCAATCATTTAATTGAATTAAATTATATTTCAATCAATACTTTGTTAGAAATTATTTGTTTGTAACACACTTTTTGAACGACTCATCAAAAGACGCCATTTTAATAAAGAAAGACATTTATTGTAAAATCAATAAAATTATCGATAGTTTAATAAATTATTTTCAATCAATTTATGTTTTAATCAAATTTATTATTCTATTTACTCAATTGTCTGTCGATTTGGTGGCGAAACCATTAATTCAATTAATGAGTGGTTATAAGAGAGAGTTTGATAACGACTCCAACAGTAATGACTCATTTGGTTCTCGTAAGTGATCTTAAGATTCGCTTTTCTTTTAATGTCTAAATCGCTGTCAATCTCTTTGAATGCATTGAAACCCAATTCAAGTGATAATCGGTTTGTGTTTTACTCTTTAGACTTGAATGAAAGGAAACGAAAGCGGAAGAGTCGATGGGGTGGTAATGAAGAGTCCAAAGTATTCATTCCCGGAATGCCTACGATTCTGCCCAACAATCTGACAAAGGAGCAAGAGCAGATATATCTATGTATGTATTCCTTTTTTATGGGTTTCCTCTTAGAGTTAATTAATTGCACAGAAATTAATAAAATTAATATTTTATTAAAACAATTGTTTTCAGGATTTTCTATACTATTATTAAATTCTTTTGATTTCGCAGTCATTTAGTAATAAGTCTTAGATTTACTCAAAACTTTGATCAGTGCTATAATGGATGGGGTCTTCGGCCCCCTTTTCTAACCAATTCTCTTTCAGTGCAAGTAGAGATTGAAGCCATTAGTCGTCAGTTGCTTTCCGGTGATTTGGGAATACCCGCCAATCCTGAAGAAAGGTTTGCGTCCATCGAATTCGTCGTTCGATTCGTCTTTTGACTCTTAACTCGAATTTTTGAAATTTTCGTCAAAATATCTGACTTTTCGGATAATTTATAGCTTTTGCTTCCAAACGATAGTCTATTTTAACCGCTATTTTACTCATTTTAAAGAACTTTTTTCAAATCCTTAAGGTTTTAGGTCTTCAACGCTATCGACAAAAGAGTTATTAATTTTCTATTTCAGCGATTAATCAAAATTTTATTATAGGAAACAAATTTCAGCGCAAATTAGGATTTAATCGTTTGATAATAGATTTAATGGTTTTTGAGTCTAACAATTAGTCTATAAAACACTCGAATATTATTTAAAGCTATAAATTTATTTCCGAATTTCAAGTAATGAACAGAATGTAGAATATGAGCCCTTCCTTTTCAGATCGCCCTCTCCTGAGCCTATCTATAATAATGAGGGCAAACGACTCAATACCAGAGAGTTTAGAACAAGAAAAAAGTTAGAGGACAAGAGACACGACTCCATCCAAAGAATGCTTTGTCTCAATCCGTTATATAAACCGCCCGCAGATTACAAGTGAGCCCTCACTTAATTAAAACCCATTCTAACAATTATATCGCTTTAAAGACCGCCTCAATTAAAGATCAGCGAAAAGGTTCTCATTCCTCAGGAGGAATATCCTGACATCAATTTTGTTGGTCTACTGATCGGTCCGCGCGGAAACACTTTGAAAGCAATGGAAAAAGACGTAACACTTCTTTTAATACCATTTTTAACGTTAATTATTAATTGAATTGTATTACAGACGGGCGCGAAGATTATCATTAGAGGTAAAGGCTCTGTAAAAGAAGGCAAAATTGGTCGAAAGGACGGACAACCGATGCCCGGTGAAGACGAACCCTTACATGCATTCATCACTGGTCTGACTCATGACTCAGTCATGAAAGCCGTTCATAAAGTAATATTCAGTTTATATTTTTGGAGGATTTGATTGATTTGATTATTGTTTATATCGTTTCAGATTAAAGAAGTGATACGTCAGGGCGTGGAAGTGCCCGAAGCACAGAATGACTTAAGACGAATGCAATTGAGGGAATTGGCACTTCTGAACGGCACTCTTCGAGAAAGCGACGGCCCTCGTTGTTCCAACTGTGGTTCGACAGCGCACAGGTCGTGGCAGTGTCCCGACAAACCCAACGTCACAAACAATGTTCTCTGCACTAACTGTAATGGCGTCGGACATATAGCTCGTGATTGTAAGGAGAAGAAGACTCCCACCGGAACCACTAACTCCTCAAAGATTGACGAGGAATACATGTCTTTAATGGCAGAATTAGGCGAAGGACCCGTTCCTCCCAAGACATCTAACAGTGCGTCAATGAATTCAATGTCAGGAGGAATGGGACCAACTATTGGAATGTCTCAAATGGCGCCCAAATCGATAGCTGCACCGCCGCCTCCTTTTTCAATAGCTAATGCAATGCCGACCACTTCACAGACGAGTCCAACACCTCTTCTTCCGACACCTAACTTAAATCAAAGCAATTCGTGGACAACCGCTTCAGTGACTAATCAGTGGTCGACGGCTCAGACGCCATATAATGTCAGCGCTTATCCCATGACTGACTCCTATTCGACAAACGGCTTATATTCGGCCACAACTCCGATGGGATGGAATCAAAACAGTAATTAATTTGTCAAAAATTAGTCTCAAAATCGATTTAATGCTTTCAATCATAGGTTGGAATTCAATGATGGGATCGAGTGGTGTATCTCCAGTGCCACCACCGCCTCCACCCACACAAACAACAAACGGCAGTCATTGGAATGTTTATGGAATGTCTAACGCCAGTCGTCAACCACCCCCTCCGCCCCCACCTTCACTCCCAATAAGTGGATCTCAATCGATGTCAAATATGATGATTCCGCCGCCACCACCTCCGCCTCCTCCACCGCCGCCGCCACCCATATAAATACATTTTGGAGAATTGAATGAATGACCAAAACTTTATTTCAAATAAAATAATAATATTCACAGAAATTAATAGAAATTTAATCATTAATTTTCTATACAAAAGAAATGTTACAAAAGATTTATAAACTCCAAACTGTAAGGCCTACAGTAGCTGAAGGAGTGCCGCCTCATGTGTCCAATCGTTTTGGTGTCTACCAGTAAATGCTATTCGTTTTCCTCAATTGAAAGTTCTTTAGGAATGGATTCGAAAGTCTTTCGTCCCTTTGATTATTGGATTCATTGTTTCGATTATTAATTTCCTCTTTTATATCATTTTCTTTGAATTCATTGAATTTCATTTCTTCCAATTGTTTCTCATTATTATTATTATTATTTTCTTCACTATTTGTATGTTTTATATTAGAATTAATGTTTGTTTTTGAATCTTTAATTGCTTTTTGATTAGATTTGGTGTGAAAGCCATCAGAACCTGTCTTCACTCTGTTTATAGAAACAATGATTAATCAAAACAATGACAAAGATTGAACTCTTTGGTTATCCCCCACCCCTCCCCCACAAGATTTAAATGTATAGAAAATATAGATAGAGAAAAGTTAAAGCAATTTACAAATACTTTATATATTTTGGAGCCGTTATATGTATTTCTTCCTTCTTTTTAAGCAATTTTTTCCATTCAGGGATAGCATTGGCCCTCTTCTCCTCGATTTCTCTGACCACCTGTTCTTCGGCCTCTTTCTTGGCCTTTTCGGCCGCTTTTTTGGCTAACATATGTCGTTTCCACTGCGGTATTGGCACTCCTTTTGGGTCTATTTCCGGTATTTTATCCAGGAAGTTTTCAATCGAATAGTTTGAGGCTATTTCCGCTATTTTTTCCTTTGCCTTCAATTAAAATCAATATTAATTAAAATAATTATTGAAAATCAATTCAATTGAGTAAACACTGCAAAGTAGCTTGGTCATCTGTAAATATTTGATTATCTTATCAGTCAATTGACTTTATATAAGCATTGTTTCGATAGAATAAAAATTATTAACCGATTCTGACCTCATTTTTACTCTTTTTCTGTTCCTTCACTTTTTTAATTGCGTCCAAATCTTTGGTTGCTTTCAATTCTGCGATCAAATCGTTTTTCGTGAGAAGAACTGATCTCTCACTTGAGTTAGTCTTTTCTGTTTTCTTCAGCGAAACCTTTAAGAGCTCCTCTTTTGTTACACTAAATGTTACGCTCGATATAGTGGACATTGGAGAGAGCGGTGTCTTCATCCCTATAGCCGTCTCACTCTTTGCCACAGATTTCGTTTCACTCACATTAGAATCAGAGCCGTATATATCAGTTGTGGTCGAAGTGATGTCATCGTCGTCTTCATTGTCACTATTGTCTGAAATTCCTTTAATGCTTTCGTAGTCATTGTTGACATACAAGTGATTCTCGGAAACACTTCTTTGGATCTTCCGTTCGACGCCATAATATCTATTTTCTCGCAAATATCCGTATTTAGGAACAGGAAATGCGGAGACCGTTCTGTTGGCCACATGTTTCAGGTATTCTGACGGCCGAATATTTGTGTCGCTATCGGGTGGCGATGAAAATTGTGGCGGAATGAATGGTAGGGCCGGCAGTTTGCCTTTCTTCCCCATAAACTTTTCGTATCGGTTTGTCTTCTCATTAGTTTCTGATTTGTTTCGGTCGGACTTCTTATCTGAATCTTCATTTGCCGATACATAAAGACAATGAATAGGTGGCGGAGGAGGTGGCGGGGGTGGAGGCGGTGGAACGTTTACAGACAATGAACTATTATTTGGCTGTGAATTGTGGTTGGATTCTGTTTTTGTTCGCTGAGGATCTGTTTCCTTAATTATTCTGTCCTTTTCTAATGATTTTTTGGTTTCAAACAATAATGTTTTGGTTGAACTCTTCTCACATTCTTCTACTCCTTCTTCAGTGTCTTCTCTACACAAACCATTAGCTTTTATACGCTTCAGTTCGTTATTAGGACAGAATATCGATAGAGCACCGGCTTTGTTGGTGTCGTTATTCTCCCTTAAACCCAATGGCCCACAATTGAGTCGAACCTCTCTTTCATCTTCAGTGGACTCATCCTCGACTTCTTGATATATGCCCTCATCAGTGCTCGTACTGCACACCTCTGAAGAAGAGATCGATGGAATGCCGAACTGTCCGTTTCTATTCTGATGCTCACCAGAATTCAGTGTCGAAGTCTTGCTGACGGGTTCATCCACGTCATAATCGGGTGTCGGGTCACTGGACTCGGATAGACTCAAACCGTCGTCAGATATTTGATGTATTTCTGCGGTCACTAAACAATAAATTGAATTAATTTCAATGAAAACAACATTTTTCTCAATAAATAACTTTTACCCAAATGTTTATTATTCTTGGAATTGAGGCCATAATCTTCTTTGAGTCGTGAAACCCGTCCTCCGTTTCGTTTTTCTTTTTCAAACAATTGTTTTACCCTATCGTTGGACGTCATATGGGGTTCGTGCAAATAAAATGGTTCGGTACAACAGGAATTGGAGAGTGAGGTACTGTTGGCCGCACTTTCTTTTCCCGAATCGATAGTCCTTTGGCTGATGTTACTATTAGAGCGCCTGTGGTTAGAGGCGGGACTTTTCAATTGCCTTTGAATTGAAAGGTTTTCCGAATCGGATAACCCTTTCGGACAATAAGTTTTGGAGTCGGCTCTTCTTCGCGGCGAATGATATTGTGATCGCTCGGCGCCCAATGCATCGTAGGGTTCGCTCCTATTGCGAACTAATCTATAATTTCTAGAATTAGTTGAGTCGGAGTGGTATTCATCACTCGACCACGTATTACAAGAGCAAACTTCTTGTTTCTTAGGCATTACTGAGGAATAGGTTTCCTATAAAAGGAAAGGCATATTATTAGTAATAGCCTTAATAACCTAAAGTTGGAACTTACGCTTTTAGCTGTACTATTTTTTGAGAGGGGGCTGTGACACGTACACCGACTGTATTGGGATTGGGGTCTATTTGAATGAGTCGGTGTCACCGATAAATTAGTTGTCGAAAGGCTTTGACTATGACTTAAGTTAATTTCGCTGTGATTTCTTGGATCCGATGCATGACTTATAAGAAGACTTAAACACTGAAATAGAATTGCAATCAATTATAAGTTATTTTCAAATTTTATCAATTCAGTTGATTCGGACGTTTGGTCAGAATATCTCGATTTAAATTGGAGTTTGTCTTCAATCCTATTATTAATTATTTCAATGACA
>JAQIYB010000044.1:0-19591 GCA_034699325.1 Oribatida sp. Gr-Ori-00743 | reverse complement strand
ATATTTACAGAACTTTTGGGAAATGCCATTAAACACATGAATGCGAAGAATATGTGACTTATTTTTATAATGAATCCAATCATAGATATGAAGCGCACAATATTTTCAGCCATAATTCAATGCAGTTTTACGGCTCATGAATAGGAATGTGTGCCTCCGATATTCTGAGTAAACATAAACTTGTTATGTAATACTCCTGTGCTGTTAGGATTGACCACTTATCAAATGTAATCCCCGGGAAAAATGATTGCAATCCTCCAAAAAAAAGCCTCACATTTGCCTTATATTTGATGGATTCAAAATTTATTCTGCATTTTGGTTATGACTGTCCTCTCACTCGAAAGTAATTGAGTTTCGGTTCTGATTTTATTTATTAAAAATAGACATTTTTACGTCTCTATCGGATCCACTGTTTTTGCATAAGACTGAGCGGTCATCAGTTATGTTAAAAGTATGCCATCCATGACTAGAACTAGCGCTGATGGAATGCCCCCGAGAGCACAGAATATTGAACAATTTTGTATCGAGTTCGAAAGTGCTTTGCTTCAACTGAATTAATGTTTAAGCATGATCATTTTTAGTGAAGAGAACACTCTCCAGATTTAAGATGTTTATAACTTACGATAAATCATACTATCCTTTAGGAGGGGATATGTGTGGCCATCGCTGAATAGTCACAACTATTTCTGATTAATAGATCGATACAGTCGTAAAACAGCGATACATCCCAGTGCTGACATTCAAGCGGTTGTCTCATAACTTAATCATGTTCTTGATTGTATTGGCAGAGTCTGTGCCCCTCCCGACCCGCTATTGTGTGTTAAAAGTCAACTCATTTGACACCAATTAAATGCAACAAACATTGCATTCATAGGACTCAGAGATAAGAGAAACGAAACAATTTGTTTGAAATACGTTTACAGTAAATGAAAAATAGTTACAACACTTGGATGGAAAGGAAGGGTATATTGGACTCAAATCGATCCTCTATTCTCGAGTTAATAAGAGAAGAGACTATCAATAACTCGTAGTTATGATACCAATCATACAATTGTCTAATGGCTGTCCTTTGCATTAAGAGTTAGCGAAAAACATTTTCATCTCTTATTGTGTTTTATTAATCCATCGTTTGAAGCATCCGTTTATAGCAACGGACAACTCATCAGATGCTCTCAATAATAAGGGGAACACAAACACAATACAACTGAATACTGACTCCAATCGGCTGTCCATTTATGTCAGACAATAACTGGAAGAGAGGGATCACTTTACACAATAAACCGTTCGCTTCAAAAGATTCGCACATATTTTGGGCCAATCCTCTGAAAGCGAGCATTTATTTCCCTAATGGACAGAGAGGTCACGACTCAATTCCTCCTTTATATGAGGTGAGGGTAATTAGTAATTTTTTCCAGGAGTCTAATAATAAGATAGTTTTCTATATTTTTTTGTTAATTATTCAGTGATTTGCAAAATTGAATAAAAATATAATAAGAATAAGTTATTGTGAATTCCCATTACGTCTGAGCCTTATCTAAATGTTTGAACCCATTTAATAACTTAATATCTTTGAAATATTAATATATCCATCTATTCTTAAAAATCTAGTCATATACTGGAGTATATGCTGAGCCCTTTGCCCTATAAAATGAGATGAGTTAATAAAACGCGAATTTCCCTTTTATACAGATAGCCTTGTTCATCTAATTTGAATATTTCAGACCTAAACATTTATTTGGTTATCTAAAAAAATTTTAAAAATTTATTTCATTTGTAAGACATTTCTTCCTCTCAGACATTGATTTTTAAATTAGAATTTGAGTTAAAAGTACTCTATTTTTACATCAAATTCTCAATGGATTCTCAAATTCTCAAATGATGTGCAGAAAGGCATACCTTAAGCCAGATATCAATTTAAATATAAATATACTCTTTTTTATTATTATCATCATAGCATCTGTCTGTAGGAACGGTATTATTCTGTGCCTATGGTATCAAATATTAATAATATCTATCATTCACCCAAATAATAGAGTTTTGAGTAAAGTTTTAATACATTATATTCGCGTCAAAAGTCTATAATAATTTTGATCGGAGAAAGAGATCTAAAATTCAGATAATGTTTATTATTATTATTATTCAAAGTTATTTATGGAACTCCAGTTTAAACTCAGCTTAAATTATGTGTAAATCGAGGCATTCTATTTGAACAAGGTGTTTATCTGATCTCACAATTAGCAACTATCAACATTAGAGTCACTGCAAGTCTCAAATAAACACTTTTATTAGTCTTTAAAATCATTTAATCGATAATTCACTGAAAGTTAATGAAATTCGGATTTATTTGATATTTAATAACTATTTTACTTAAAATTAATAGAAGTCTGTGTTATATCGGAATTGAGGGCAAAGTATAGCTCAGAATAACTCTTATCAAATATGAACTCTATTTTCAAACATCGCTTAAATTGAATTTATTTTAACCAAACTTATTGAGATATAATTCAATTTAAGGAAAGGCCAAAAGCATTGGAGAGGAGTCTAATAATTTTCAAAAGTGATCCTTAATATAGAAATTTTTAAATTTCAAAATTATTGAACTCTAATACGCAGAAAATCGTAAACTGAGCATGGCTATATGATTGAGGTGTGTTTAATCTGTTTAATCTTGGTGGCGATGAGAAGGGTATGTTATTTATAGATTTCAAAGTTTATTTTGAATCCTAAATAAGTTGAGTGAAAGTTTGGATCGATTTGTTATAATTTTTGTGCCGTCCTTTCGACCATTAATAGTAACAAAATATCGGCACAAAAATAGCTGACTGTCGGAGAAAAACAAATGCAAACACTATTGAAATGTTTACTCAATCGTCGAATTAAGTTTGTCTTCAAATTGAGGCAAATTATCGGATGACTGGCTGCACAAGTAGTCCCTCTCCCATCGCAAGCCATTTGTTAAAAAGGCCATTCATCACAACTAACTTCTATTAAATGTCGAGTTTTATTGAAACCCAATTTCAGTGACTTTTCCTTTAATATATTCGTTAAATTAGAAACTATGCTCTAAATCTGATCTAGCTAACTTTGTATGATTTTAAATATGGTTATTATGAGATTCCCTGTGAGTTCCAAGTTTAGATTTGGTCAAAAGACTGAAAAAAGATTAATTTTGATATAATTTAAGTTAACGAGGACATTCAGACCATTTCATTTACGAGGGATGAGGAATGGGTTAACTTTTGTTAACGATATAAACTTTAGGTCTGGGTTTACACAAGAGTTGACTGCTTTGGGGAGTGGTATGAGATTTTCACATCACAAGAGACCAAAACATAAAAACTTACACTTTTTGTGGCAATAAATCAGTCGAAAGAAAGGGATGAAAACTAAGTATAAGATTAGGTCTTCTGTTCGATGTCTGCCTTCCTATAAAATTCAAGTTTATTTTGACAACAATTCTGTTCCTTTGACTCAAGAAAGGGATCACTTTTTTGGCTGAGTTTGGATTTTGAGTCAATTCCTCGAGAATTCCGATTTCCTGAGTGAAAAGACTTCATTTGAATACAAGAATAGACTTTTTGTTAAACAAATGCTTTTCGACTTATATCTCATATATTTAGAAATATGCTCTTGGTAAAATAAAATTCAAAAAAAGAGATTAAATCACTTTTGTTAGAAAAGGTATTCTGAAAATCGCTTCAAATGACATACTATTGGGTAGGAAAGTGCGGACTAAGAGCTGAAGATATTGTTGGCAATCAAAGACATGTCGAAGAACTCTATTTCCGAAATCTATTTGTTTGATTCATAGGCCATAATTAGTGGTCAGTCGACCGGATATCTCGAACTGACACTACAGGAAATCTATTTTTAGGTCAATTCAATTGGATTTCATCAAAGAGTCGTTTGATTACAAAACCCCACAATTAATCTGATTTTAACAAAAGACTCATTTAATACAATTTGAGACAAACATAACATTTATTTTGCGAACAAATATCGAGTAAAACATAAAACACTTCACAAATCATAAAATAATAATTGTTTTCCAGTTCCTCAATAAGTGAGGGATGAAAACGCCGTACACTTAGATATAGAGACAAATCGAGAATCAGATTATCCTCGACTCAAGAAATAAGTCTGAATAAGAGAAAGGAAAACCATTTGTCATCCGTTAAGTCACTGCTTATTATCCTTTACCTAAATATTAGATCTCATAATAAGCAGACAAAAGACATCAGAATTTATTTATTTTCAACTAATCTAAGGATTCTTCAAATGTGTATTATTGTCATCAGTTCTGTGGCCAAGAATTGCAGACAAACTGATCGCTATTTCTCTCTATTTTATAGACTTTACATTAGAATTGACTAAAAGTATGAATTTTTTCCTCTTTTATCCGATAAACCGTTTTTGTAGATTGAAATACCATTTGTCGAGAGCTCTATAAACACATTGGATCTGTCATTACAGCAGTGGTTAACTGTGAGACCAATTCTTCAACGGGTTTGCAGACAATCTCTTTCTAAGAAATATCTATTGAAGTATTGAATAAATAGTGTGTAAGAAAAAAGTATTAAATAATATATTATCGGCAAAGAGGCGATCCTCAGCCCCAGTATCGCAACTATTGATTACCAGAATAAAGAATAAAAGTGTATATCCTATGAAAGTTGTGTTCAAAAAAATCTAATCGAAACTCGATTTTATAGATAGCTATCAATATATTATTCGGAGGAAAGCCATCGATTCGGTCAATAGTTGGGATGACTTTGGCTTCAGATTCTCATTTGCCATACAATCGGTGAGTAATGAGCCGACAGACCAACAAAACACCACATAATTATTCGCCTGAAAAATAGCGATTGAAATCAAATTTCAAAGCAAGACTTTAAACCATAAGATTTCGGCACAGATTTCGAGTGAACTCCACGATTAGTCATTGGATACCGAGTTGAGCATGATCATTTATCAAACAATAGATGACTTTGGAATCACGGAAACCAAGAGTTGAGTCATATATCAGACACCAATCCTCTCATGAAATGTAAGACAATTTTCGTAACAATCGTCGAGTCTTCAGAATTAAACTCTTGGATTAAGTTATGTGAGGAATATTGTGCAAGATCGTAAGAAAAACTTAATTAAAATGAAGCTGGTTGCCTTGTAATTGCAAGGGTATAATCAATAGTAAGTAAAGGCCCTCTTTTTTAAGGCAAAAACTGAATTATTTGTGGAGTGATATATAAATCAGAGACTCAGACGAAGAGAGAAAGAAATATAATTTCATTAGAATTGAAGACAACTAATGGTTTGTTTGTTTGCCTGACTCGAGTTAACTCTATTCGGAGACTCCTCTTCCTCTGCTATTTATGTCTTTCGTAGTCTCGTTATTATCTCCTTTTGTTTCAATTTGGTTGAGAAACTGAAAAATAATTTTCACTAATTTTCTCTTTCGTTCTCTTATTTAATCAAAGAATAAGAGGAAAAAAAGTAATAAAAGTTTAGATAATAACTCGAAATATAGTCATTGCAGTGATTATGAGTACAAAATTGAAACACTTCCAGACTTTAAGTGAAGGAACGGCTGAAAAGACTGACGTTTTTAATGATAAATGGCTTATAAGTTCATTAACAAAGTGAACGATTAAAGTCTTGTTTTTTGGACAATTAAGAATGAAGTGACCATGGTTAAAAATTGGTGATTATCTAAACCGACATTTTCATCGATATCTTCGGATATGGATTATAACCAATGAGTTCAAAGTCGTCGCTCTTGAAGTCATCGATGTCTTTGATCTCTCGTTTAATGACTAATCGGGGGAACGGACGGGGAGTTCGCTTCATCTGAATTGAGTCTAATTAGAAGAAGAGCTAAAAAAAGATGAAATACCTGTTCATTGAGTGGTTGGATATGATCTGAATAGATGTGTGCGTCGCCTATTGTGTGGATGAAGTGCCCGCACTTGAGTCCAGTTATGTGAGCCATCATATGAGTCAATAGGGAATAACTGGCGATATTGAAGGGAACGCCCAGACCCTCAACACAGCAATAATTGGATACTTAATTATCTGAACTCAAAATTAGTGAATACCAGTACTGACCACATCTCCCGATCTCTGGTAGAGTTGACACGAAAGCTCGCCATTGGAGACATAGAACTGCACCAAACAATGACAGGGCGGTAATGCCATCGAAGGAATGTCTGAATTAAATGGTTATCAGGATTGGGTTAACTCTTGAGTTGAATGGGAGGACATACCGATTGGATTCCACGAACAGATAATCATTCGCCTGTCGTTTGGATTAGTCTTTAGTTTATTGATTACGTCTTTGAGTTGATCCACACCTGTATTGCTATAATCGGTGTCTTTGTCCGAATATTTAGCCCCGAAATGCCGCCATTGAAAGCCATAGACAGGTCCCAGGTCTCCCTCCTCCCTGTCAGTGAATCCAAGACTGTCCAAGAAGGAGCGGGATCCATTCGAATCCCATATACCGACCCCTACTTTTGAGAGTTCTTTAGCGTCTGTACTTCCTCTTATGAACCAAAGAAGTTCTTCGACAACTCCTCTCCAAAAGACTCGTTTAGTTGTCAAGAGAGGGATCACACCTTCAAAGAGAGACCAAGATTCAAAAGGTATTCATTTTTGTGTTTTGTTTAAATTTTGAAGTCATTTGATCCGTGGCTCAAAAGTTTAAGACTTACCATCTCTTAGGGAATACCGAGATTGAGTGCCGAACACCGAAATAGTTCCGGTGCCCGTCCTATCAGACTTGTGGTGTCCGCTGTCGAGGATATGTGTAATGAGATTAAGGTATTGGTATTCATCGTGTGATTTGTTGTCCTGAGTTGTGATGTCTTCAATCTTTTTATAGCCATTGGCCGCACGTTTGCGGACCGCCAGCCGTTGATACAACTCTTCCGAAATAAGTGGGTCCTCATTGTTGGAGTTAAATGCGACCAAAAGAGTTCCGAATCGGTTCAACAAATCCGAAAGTATTTCGAGTGCTTCCAATTGGATACTCATATCGTCGGGCTTTCAATTTAGACAATTAGGCGATTCTTAGGACAACCCTATTATGCCTTACCTGTGTAATAGCGGCCCCCAAACGACCGGTTATATTCTTAAAGATAGTTACGACCAAAGCCTTAGAATTAAGGGACAGTTCGGCGATAACTGTCTTCAGACAAATACTGGATATACTTCTGAGTTCGTTGTTTGAGATTATATTAGAGCAGAGGGTGTCCACAATGGTCTCGACCTGTATTTCCTTCACTTTATTGACGAGTAGTCCCAAACACCTGACGGCCAGGTTCTGGACCCCTCCGTTATTGTCTTCCAATAGCTTTAAGAGCATCGGAACCACTCTCTCCTCGCAGTCGTCGTCCAGTTTTATTGAATCCGTTTGTAATTCAGACATCAGATCAATGGTAGCCATAAAACGGAAGTCTTTGTCGGCTGAAGTCATCTAAACATCAATCGATTGGACGTCAGAAAAGACAATACTTTTGAGACAAACCTTTTCCAAGAGATTGGAGATGTGATACGAAACTGAAGAACTCATCTCTTATTATCATTTGTTTGTATCCAAAGAGAGTGACAATTGACTGATCAATGGTTAAAATTAGTGTTTTTATTATGTGTTACATAACCGGGAAATCCTTTGAATTGTTTTTAAATAAACAAATTCGCGCTTAAAGTCAGAGACCGCCCAATGATTGTCGACAAACAATGGGTTTTACACAAATAACGTACACTTTATTCAATTAAAGTTGGGTTAGGTTTAAATTCTTTAGATTCTTCGAAGAATAACCAAGTATAAATTAGATTATATAAATTTAAATTTGGTATCAAAACAAAGCTATTGTAGACACAAAACTTACATTTAAGACATTTATTGTAATGAAGAACAGAATAACATATAGAGAGAGGACTTTACATTATGACACCCAAAGACAGACTGAATGTCAAATAGTTAGACAAGTAAAAGTTACTAGTACAGTCGAGTGCAAGGATGTGAAATTAATAACATTTAAAGGATATGCAATCATAAACAAATACTTGCTAGATGAATCATTAATATTACAAAACTTATGCCTAAACTATCATCGATTCTTATGTGGATATACATAAGGAATGCCTACTCATTAAGTGCCAAATTCTGCATAAAAATAAATAAATTTCTCTCAAATCATAGGTTTAGTAATGCATTCATAGAACTGATAATAAGTGGTTTATCCAGAACCTCTAATTTTTGAACAAAAGACCAGGTTTAAGACCATTAACCTTGGCAATCTAGTCAATTTTGATAATCTAGACCAGAAAGTGGCCTAACCAAGCTGCAATATTAATTTATTTATAGATATTTAAATAAGCATGATCAACTGAATAAATATGTAGTTATTATTCAAGTCTATAAAATAGTCTTGCAAGATTATGTGCTGTGCAAGAAACAGCTGTTAATGAATTATGGAGTTTGAAAGTGAGTGTCGCTCCAGTCATATGTATGGCCAGATGTGTGCGCAAAACAATACTCCACTCCTCCTGTTTGAGGCACTCCAGAGTCTTGAGTTTAAGGACGTCTGGTTTTCTCTCTCAACACTCCGTATATTAATTTGATTCACCATTTGATTGACTTTTGTGTTTGAAAATGCATTAAAACATTTAAATTTAATCACTTTTAAATGTGTTTAAAAAGCATTGAAATCTATTTTCTGATTCAAACTCTTTTCTACTGAAAAAGTGTATCAAATGTTGTGATAAATATATTTGTGATTTTCAGTCGTATTTCAGTGAAAGTCTTTTATTTATGTTTTGTTTTATCGCTTTTTGTTTTGCGTTTCTTCAAACTCTGGGATAAGACGGCAGTACTTATGAACTGATATCCAGTGCCACCAAATCTCACGGCGTTTGTGATAATCTGTTCGGCATTTTCTTCCAAGAAATCAGTCTATGAAAGCGATGTTCAGTTAATTATCGCCGAAATGCTTTCAGTCAGTCCTCCGGAGAGCTTTCAATACATCGAAACTTTGATTACACCACAAATGAGTGCCCGAACCAGTGTTGTCTCTGAAGAGGGATCCTTTGCCTTAAGCTTCAGCGGCCCACCCGATAAGTCACTGTTGGCCAGACTGGGTCAGCCTAACTTGCAGTGGTCACACGACACCATAGAGAGTGACGACCCCTCGTACACTACCCTTCCCTTTGATAAGGAAGAGATTACTGACAGCAAACAGATCCTAATGAAAATGATTTCCCGCATTGATGTCAACCGTTTAGCCCCTACCGAAGGCGAGTTTCCCGTCGGTCCCTGGGTCTACCAAGAGTGTGGTGTGTGTCTGGAGGTCGGGTGGCTTAATAGGCGCTACTGTTGTAACTATTGTGTGTGTATTCCATGTCTGCAACAGTACTACTCCTCCCGTATTGAGTTGGGATGTCTGACCATCGAATGCATTTACCCTTTGTGTCGTAGTTTTGTGCACAGGGATGAGATATCGGCCCGACTTAGTCCTCAGATGAAGGATGTCTACTACAGGCTATTACTGAGCAGTAGCTCTCAATCGGAGCACACGAAGCCTTGTCCCCAATGCAACTATTTTTATACTCTTCCCGAAGGTTTGGTTAAATTATTCAGTACTAAAGCCAAGGACTCAACGATTTACAGGTAGGGATGACTTCTCTGTTTCTTAATTAATGGAAACTTTTTCTTTGCCTCAAAATTATGAATCATTTTTTGGAGGAAAAGTCTTTTGAATACGAGTTTGAAGTTTAAGTATTAATTGAGAACAACTCATGAGTTTCCTTCAAATAATCACTTTTTGCCAAAAATCGTTGGTTTCTCACAATTAAGTTTCCCTTTTTCCTCGGTTCTCACAAACCATAGTGTCTTAAGACTTGGAATAATTTTAAAACAAAGACTTAATCAAACTTTAAAGCCATGTCTTTGAACTCAATTGAGATAATTGTTTGCATCGAAAGATATTTTTCTAGTGTTTGTCTATCCGTTCAATGATTTCTCTCTATTCTTGTCTTTTATATTCAGTTTTGAGTTGAGTTTAAAGTTTTGAAATATTTTTCTTAATTCAAATGTGAATCAATAATTGCCTTAACACTAATGCCTTAATACTATTGCGCCGTTTGGTTAGTGAAAGTAATTTTCAATTTCTATATTGAATTTGGAATTGTTTTGCAGACAATTCTCTATAAATTGAAGGACAGCCCAAAGTTATATGAGCTTAAAGACAAAAATGGGTCATAAAAGGAGAACATTTGACTTTCTCTATATAAACACTGATTAAATGTTAGGACAAGTCTCTCTCCCCCTCTCCCTCGCTTTCATTTCAATTAATTAAATAAACACTTCAAGCATTCGATTGTTATCAAGTTCATTTTGAATGAGTTTCTGTTGCATTACCAGAATTTTTGATTTCAAACATTTCTGAAAAATAGTTGAAAACATATCTTTTGATAATAATTGATAGCATTTTAACGAATTCCTTGAATTTCTCCCTTTATTTATAGGAAATGCTTTGATTTCAACCAAAAAACTCAATTAAAATATTAAACTCAGAGATAGTCTACACTTGTAATGCATTTCCTTTGATTGTCAAACAATATTTCAATTATTATTGTTCTTGGAAATTGTATTTCCCTCGAATTGATTAGCTAGATTCTTTCAACATTAGCATTGACTTTGATTATAACCCTGAGCTACGAAAACAAACATTTGAGCGCTTATTTGTATTTCTTATTAATCATAACTTGTGTTACATATTATTAAATCGATTACTAATTGATTTAATGCTTATTAATTAGGCTCCAGTGCACAGAATGTCAATTCTTTTGGTGCTTCAAATGTCACAGTCCCTGGCATTCAGGTATGTCCTATCAATTTGACGAGATTTTCCATTATTCTAATTAAAATTTGATAATCACTTCATTAAAGTATTGGTTTTCACACAAAAACTAATTTTAAATAATTATTAATTAAATTTTTATCTCTCCCTTAGAGCTGAGTTGTAAGCAGTACCGAAAAGGGGACCGACTGCTCAAGTGTTGGGCTAAAGAAACGAACCATGGACAGGTGAATGCGCAGAAATGTCCTCATTGTGGGGTATGGCCTTGATTAGATTTTAAGAGCAGTGCTTAAAATATTCTGATGGGAATTCCCAATAGATTTATATCCAGAGGACGAGTGGCTGCGATCACATGCACTGCACTCGTTGTAAGACAGACTTCTGTTACAAATGTGGCGACAAATTGAAACGATTGAAGTTCTTTGGCGACCATTACTCCAAACTAAGCATTTTTGGCTGCAAATACCGCTACAAAGCGGACCAACCCATTCAGCGCAAGACGATTCGCGGCGCCGTCTTCGCCAGCAAAGTGATGTTAGTGCCCATTCTGGGCTCGCTGGCTGTCTGTGCGGGCGCCGTCGTTCTGGTCCTTGGAGTAGCTGTTCTACCTCTCTATGCGGCCATCAAAATATACCGCAGATATAGGAATAAGAAGCACATGAAGACAATCAGACATCAGGTGGTCTCCACTATCAGCAGTGGTGTCATTGCTTTCGATTGAAGTCTTTCCTCTCGTTTTCGTTTAGACTTATATTTAATTTTATTTATTTTCTTAAACAAAACTGCATTTCAATTATGTGACGGATTAGTCGGAAATCACTAGTCTTTCCTATTTAGCAATCGTTTGATTTAATGACTAATTAATAAAAAATATTTTTCGAAATATGTTTCTGTTGTTTGACGTTTGAAATCAGATTTCTATTCAATTCTAGTGTTTAATGACTTTGTGGCGAATTTTTTTTTGGCAAATGATTCGCTATTTTGCACTTAAGCCTAAGGTCATGGTTGAGGGCATGGGTTCCTTTGCCCGCACTTTCTCATTATTGAGAATCTAAGTTGTGTTCGGTGAGAAAGTTGTGACTAAACCGGCAAAAAATCGATGAAATCTCATTATTTGAGGCGTTTTTTTGTTTCTATTAATCAAAATATTGATTGACTTTTGAAGTCTGAGTAAAGATGTTTGCGAATCACTCCTCTCTATTGTAAGTGAATTCGGGGCTGTTTTATGTCTTCGAGTCAATAATGAGTTTCACAGACCCCTGCAGTTTCCACGATATCAGCGGAACTGTCGGGGGTTTCCCCTTTCGATTCGGTATAATTTTTTTTAAATTCAATTAAGATTTGCGTATATTTAGAGTAAAAATAGCAAACAATTAATTTATTGCAAATCAATTGATCAAGGACATCGCCTACATTTGACATTTGGGGGCCGGAGGTTTGAAATCTTAGAGAATAATCAATTTATTTCTAATTAAAAGAACGGATGTTTTTATAACATCTTGTAATTGATTTTTAGTAAAGTCATTGCTTTGACCGTTGGATAGAGGACCAAGATCGTTTAATTTATCATGCCATATTGATTAGTAATTGACAACATCCTGTCCAAGATTAAAATAAATGGTTAATAAATTAGTGTTAAATTTGATAAAAAATAGTCGATTAGACCCCAATCGCAACGAAAAGTGATTAATGTTTGAGTTGAAGACAACAGAGACTTCTCTTTCCATTAATTATTGGCTTAAATGTAAAGTTCAGTCAAACAAACAAAAAAGTTGTAAATAGTTTTTATCACTTGATTTGAGCCCAGAGTAGAACTGCACAAATGAGTGAGCAAGCAAGTATGTTGGGTTAGGTTGGGTTGGGTTGGGTTAGGTTATGTTATGTTAGGTTAGGTTAGGTTATGTTAGGTTGGGTTAGGTTAGGTTGGGTTGGGTTAGAATTTTCTTTGCTTTTTTGCAAGATATTAATCAGTTTTGCAAGATCATATTTACAAGATCATCACAATCAACGTATGACTGTCCAAACAAACTGAAGATAAATATGGTTGAGTTAAGTGCACCTACCTCCAAAATATCCAATCAAGAACAAGTTAGATTGAGTCCAAAATATCTGTGTTTATTTTTTTTGGTCTTTGAAGATTATATTTCTGATTGCTTTTTAAATGTACATTGTTCAATTCATTTTTAATAAGTGCTGAGATGTGGTCTTTTGTCCGAACCATTCCTTTGTCTTCAATGATAACAATAGAGACTATTATTCTTATTATTCCTCAGAATTTATAATTTCTTTAAAACAATGTTTTCTTTAATAACCGAAAGAAATATAATTTTTGCGATACTTTTCTTATCGTTTGTAAACATTTTATTCAATAGATTTCTCTTAAAAATTTATGAGTTATTAAATGGGAAATATTTTTACGTCAATCAAATAACCCATCTGGTTTTAGAACAAACTCTTTTGCCATGTATTTGGAGCAGTAATACGGAATTTCCCAATTGATACTTGTTTATTTTTACTATAGATCGCTAGAAATTCTTTGAAATATCGATAGTTTATAATTAAGTAATGAATTGAAAGCATGAAAATTGTTTTAAGATTCAGTGTTTATATTGTAGTGTTGATCAGTCTTCTGGTGGCTGTCACTCCATTTCTTGATGACCTCACTTATGGTTTAGTAGATTCTGTCCCCAAAATCAAACAGTTGGGAGAAATAGGTAAAGCGTCTTCTAAAGTGCTAAAAGGAGCTGGCGTCAAAGGTATCAGAAACAAAGATCTGGATCAGTTAACTCCAATCACTGACAAATCAAATCCCAAAAGCATTCATAAAACTGTAAACAATGGCATAAAATCGATTGGCCTGGATATCATAAATGACCAAGATGACGATGCAATGAATGATCAAGATCAAGATAGTAATGACTAAAAACTCGTTATTCTGTTAATGGGACAAAAGTGGGACATCTATTCAGATATTGGACACAATTTATCGATAAATCAGTTCTTGGAAAAAGTGTTTTCAATGACTGAGCATTATTTTTGTTAGTAGTTGTGCTAGATCAATTAAATAAATTAGTTCATTGAAGGAAAGCCGTCAAATATTGTGCTGTAAAATGTTAACTATCATCGATCAAAATATAAACTTGTCAAATTATGGAAATTAAAATAACCTTAGTTTAAGTTTGTCCTCATGGAAGCATCCTGTCAATTTTATTGCCCTTTTAATGTCTGTTCCAACCAATGCTCCTAAGAATAACCTCGACTATTTAACTTAACTTCTATGTATAGCAGGGATGAGCAAGCTAATCTCATGTGGAATAAAGAGATCTTTGATGAGAATTCGGGTTTTTGCCCAAGATCATTTCCTTATTCTTTAGAATAATTAATTATTTGTTCTTGTAACTATAAGGAAATGCAGTGATTATAATGTTTATATGTTGGGTTAAGCACCTTGCTCAATCCTATGGCAATGCCAGTCTTCATATGTGTTTATTCTTATGTTTATGATATCGACGGGAATATTATGGTTAGTGAGCCGTAAATACACGAATTAACTTGAATTTCAAAGTTTACGCTTCAAAGTGTTCTTGGTTACTAGATAAGGGCCAGTGTCTAGTAAACCATTAGCCTCTAAAAGTACCCGCAGAATCTGATATCACTGATAGCTTCTTGGATTACAGTCTAATACTCTATTAATGACTGCAATTATGAGTTTATTCAAACATAAACTACTTTTTTCTCTTTGGATAACAAAAATCTGTTTTATATTTGAGTTTAAAAAATCAAAGAAAAAAATAAATAAACAAAAAACTGAATCACAGAATCTGTAGTGAAGTGTATGTCATATGAAAAGAGATTATTTGCTAAATGTTTATAAATAATCGGAAAAAAGTTATTTGCGATTCATATGTATAAACATTAGCCAAATATGAATCAATTTTTTGCATAAACTTGTATAACTAGTTTTCTAAGGATCTTATAGTTTGATATACTCTTTGTCTTTTCGCAGTGTATAACAGCTGTTCAGGAAATAGTGATTTTCCCTTTAAATAGTATATCCATTCATTCACAATGTATTCTGTGCTTTGAGTGTCGCTTCAGTCAGATGTATGGCCAATGTGTGCGCAAACAATACTCCACTCACTCCTATGCTGAGCCACTACTGGGGCTCACAGTTCTCACAGACTGAATGTTAGGACAGAGTCTGGTTCTCAGCACTCGATAGCATCGAATGGACTCAACATTTCATTTACTTTGTGTTTAAAAATCCTATGCATTCAAACATTTATCTTAAATAATGGTTTTTAAATGGATTAAAAAGCATTGGTTTTAATCAATTCTGTGGTTCGTCTCATATCTACGGAAAATGCATTAAATTTGATACTAAATATCCGTTTGATTCATGAGTTTCAGTGAAAAATGTTTTTATTTTGATCTGAATTTTTAATACCATTTCGTGTTTTAGTTTTAATTTTGTGAATAAAATTTATAAACAATTTGTGGTTTAAAAATGTGTTTACTGTTTATAATCACAATAATTGTATCATATATTCAGCTCTCATATCAGGGTTTGTATTACCTTGCTAACTCTTAATTAATTACTAATTTAATAATTGTTTTAATTTAAATAAAAACCGCATTTTATTCACTTATAAACACATTTAAAGGGTTTTCAATAAAACTCTTATCAATGGTTTGGCCTTTAATTCAATAATTTGTTTGTTTTTATAGGAAATGCCCCCAAATTAAAGCCCTTCTCCTTCGATAGGAATGTGGCTTCGGGTCAGTCGGTAAAAGTTGTCTGCCGTCTACTGGAAGGCAGTCCTCCGGTGACGTTCCGATGGCTTAAAGACGGCCACCAATTAAAGCCGACACCTCCTGAGTCAGGGGGAGTGGCCATAGAGTCACAAGAAGATTACTCATCACTGGTTATCGATCGGGTGTCGGCCATCAGTTCTGGTCTCTATACATGTCTTGTCGCAAACAACTATGGCTCAGACACTTATAATGATGTGCTCGTCATTGAAAGTATGACTAATACTCTTAATTGTATGCTTTCCTCCGTTTCCAAGTTTTTTGCTGAGTTTTAGTCATAAAAGTATTATTCATTTGATATTAGATTTGATTAATATTTTCTATAAATAGTAATTCGTTTGTTGTCATCAATTACGCTATTATAGCGAAATCGAGAGTAGTTTAGGTCAGGGCTAATATGCCAGCGCTAACAGTGCTGGTAAAAAACGAGAGGGATTCATATGTAGTCAATGGAGAGGAGCGTATACTCTGTCTCTCCATTCGTGTGTTCATTGAGTTTGTTCTCAATTTGATTGAATCGCTTTATATAAGAGTAAAGAATAGGATATAAAGCGATGCTATGAATCAAAATTCACTGAAAAAGAGAACTCTTTATTAACATTAATCAAAGTCTTCATTATTATAGTTATTAAATGAATTGCTTTAGAATTCTGTATCAGAATATAGACTAAACTCAGGCACAGAATTGGTGAACAATGAGCGCTACTATTGATTGCAAAGGCTATCAAAGTTTTTAAACAGAGTTTTGTATAAATTATTGGTTAAAAAGTCATTAATTTTTGAATAAATTGAACCCATTTTTACATCTAATGAATAAATGCAATCAATTATTATATTTCTCTCATTTTCAGCGATCAGAATGAAATCTGACCTCTGTTTTCCATAATTCCACTAAAACTGTGTCGGATCCTATTTCTAATGACTAATTTGTATTAATCTGATATCCAGTGCCGCCATATCTGAGGGCTTCGGTTCTGATCCCAATATTGGTGGCGATCGTCATAATAGTGATCGCCTGTTCCGCCGCTTATGTCTATATAAAGATCGAGGAAAGAAATGCTCACTTAGTTAAGGCCGGAATACTTTCGGTCAGCCCTTCGAAGAACTTTCATTACATCGACACTTCAATGACTCCGCAAATGAGTGCCCGAACCAGTGTTGTGTCTGAAGAGGGATCGCTTGCCTTTAGGTATAGCGACTCATCCGACAAGTCTAAGCCACTTCTGGCCCGACCGGGTCAGCCGGCTATGCTGTGGACGCACGAGACAATTGCTGAAGAGAGTGACGAAGCGTCTTATGCTTCCCTTCCCTTTCAAAAGCAGCAAATGACGAGTTTCCGAGACCCGACTCTGCCATCACTGCCGCCACCACTTCCGCCCGATCGGCCGCACGCCCACGACGACAAGGGTCTCCTGTGCCGCACACCACCGCATACCTCATCTGGAAGTGTGTTCTGCAAAGTAGACGTTCACCACAACGACAACAGTGACTCTTATGACGAGTTCTTCGGGAGAGCACATCACGTCTGAGATGTGTTTAAACATCTTTTTTGAGATTTTTTTTATACAATGAATAATAATATTTAGCTTTTTATCGCATAAACTCTGTGCCGACAACCGATTGGACGGTCGGCTCATCATATATGACATAATAAGACGTTCGAGTGATATATTCCGACATTTTCTTCAGTTATAAGTTTTAGGGGACAGGAGTTCGGAAACTCAGTGTTTAAGAGGGTCTCAAAAGCACTTCCAAATTGACAAATGTCTTAACGAACATAAGTTTAGTCCAAAAGTTTAGATTCTTCGCCAAATCTATAGTCAAATACGATAACAATTGTCCAGAAATTCCTTTCAAACCAAAGAACGATATTTTAATGCATTTAATTCCCGACACAATAGAAATCCGAAACCAAAGGAAAGACCTTCCGATGAGATTCATTACAAAGGAATTATTTTGAGAGTCGAGACGAGTATACCCTTTAATGGGCGAAAGTATGTCCAAAATTATGCGTTTGGCGTCCCATTTGGGCGTCACTCGAGTTTTTATGCTGTTCTCAACACTAAAACCAAATAACAATATTGCAAATCATTTTCATAGTTTTCATATCAGTTATAATCACTTTCTTTCTATTCTTTCGTTTGTCTGAAACACACATAAACTCAGAATGACTTATGAATAGTGACTTAAATTGAATGTCTGGGCGTTTGAAGACAACCAAACTCTAAGGTCACAGTGAATGGCCGGTTGGGGCCGCACATCGCAGACTCAGAGTCCCTCTTAGACTTGATATTTGTATTTTATAAGAAACTATTTAAACAAATGATTTATTTATAGGAATTTTATTTACAAATCACTTAATTGTAATGAGTTTTTGGTCGCTTTAAATGTTATTATTATTTATTTTTAATTTGCTTTTTGTCTTTAAATTATATACTCGTTATTATTGATTCAATTGTGTTCTCATTTAATTGCTTTCAATAATTTAATTGTAATTAACGGCTATTAATGTAATTAATTAACGATTTAATGAAATATTTGACTCAAAAAACTATAATAAATATAAAGAATTTAAACAAAATTCTATTCAAAAGCTATTTATCGGCAAAATTCAGTGACAAATGTAATTTTGGGTTTAATCATGAGTTGGGAGGTCAGGGGGGGGGACAGGGTCATTTTTAGGTGGCATTTCCCACTGGGCGACCTCTGGTTTTAATGCAGTCTACTTTTCTTGAGCGGTTTCTTGTCGGTCGACACTTCTGGTTGGCGACCAAATGAGTCCGAGAAGTGTTGCATCGGCTTCTAACAAGGTCATGTCAATGGTCGAGCCCAGGAACCGGTCGGACAGTTCCAAATCGTTTATTCTTAACCTTACTTTCGCGCCGCGAACGTAATCGCTGTCCAAAAGAGATAATGCAAACAATGGTCAGTTAATTAACGGTAGGAGCAAATGATTTTAAGACAAACCTTGGATCAGCTCTTGGTCTCTTACACACGGCGTTGAATTTACCGCCAAAGTCGATGTAAAGGTCATCGTTGACTACGTCTTGGACTCTTCCGACGACAATCATTCCCTCGGAGTCTCCCATTTGCATAAGTGTTGAGTGTCTAAGAAGTGTAGGAAAGGTTACGTTGTCTTCAGGAACTGATGGTTTCTTCGGTGACTTCGACTCTGCCATCAATTTCTCAAACTTTTCAAATGCTTTGGCAAACGTTAGTGTCTTCTCATTGGCCGCACTTTCATCGGTCTGTTTCTGATCGGACACAATTTGGTCACTTATGGACTCATTATCGGGTGGTTTGTCGTCTGAACTAAAGCTTCTTCTGACGAATGGACACAAATATTGATGTCTTAATGGTTGTGAAGATCTTAAACAGCGGTAAATAGCAATCGATTTAAACATTTTATTTGTTTTGTTTTGTTTACAATTTTATGTTCAAAATATGTGTTACTTCTGCTCTTCAGATGGCATTAGTTTTAATGTTAGACCACTTCTTAAGCGCTGCTATTCTTTGCCATTAAGTGATTCATGTCTTAAGCTCTGAATTTTGCTTTGAATATCAATTTAAAGGGCTTTTAGTATATTATCTTTTATTTGCATTAAATTGAATTTAATAATCAATTAATCATTTGATCCAATGATTGACTGCAGAAGTCTTTCAACTGAAGAATATATGAGACATAAGGAATGAAAACACTTCCAGAGATCGGAATATATTCTTCAAATGACTCTTTGATGATATCATATATGGAAAGAGTAGTGAAAAATCTCTTTAAATGCAAATTTATTTTTCAAATGAATTTTGAATTTTCTTGTAATCGATTTTTTTGGTCGCGACTGACGAACAAAATATTGTTCACATCAAAGGGAAGGGTAGGGATAACTGAATCCTTACCCATGTCTTGACATTAAATC
>JAQIYB010000043.1:0-19624 GCA_034699325.1 Oribatida sp. Gr-Ori-00743 | reverse complement strand
TATATATTTTCAATGCATTCAATGTTTTTTGTGATCAAATGATTGATGAAATATATTTTGTTATTAATAATTAGAAAAATTTCAGAGGATTTACGGTTGAACACCAGCACAGCACAGGTGAATCCAAGGCTCCACATAATCCCGAGTGAAATCTTTATGCGTGATCGAAGTCTTGCAGCGCATCCCTTATCCCATCTTTTATGGTTTGAGTGGCGCTATACTTATTCTGTGCCTAGTTCTATGCAGTTCTTACCTGTGCTGTCCTATGCTTTTCGATCATCTTATGTGTAATTGAATATCTGAGCGTAACCTATAATTATTGTTTAATCTATGAAAGGCATATAATATCAGCCCCTTTTAGGGCATCATATTTTTGATAACAACCAAAAACTTAAACTATTTTTACGCATTAATTAACTTTATTTTAATATTAATAGTTGTGAATAGTTGTGAATATCCACCGCTTTTAGTGATGAGCTGTAAATCTGTAAAACATGTTATCCTTAAAAACATTTCGATTAGAGTTTGTCTGCAATTATGCGAATCATTGGCAGACTATGACATAAGTCTGGCCGTTGTTTGCATGTCATCAGAGCTGAGACCTGCTAAACCTTTGATGGGCACAAATCTTAAATAAAACCAAGTTTTGGGTGTTTTCCGTTTAGTAGATGTGCCGCTCTTTAATTAGGTGCGACTCTGATCACGACTTCATACACTCTTAGGGAACAACAGAACTAAGTTTATATCAAAAAATCTTTTTATCGAATTTGAATGAAAATTGAAGTCAAACTCTGGTCTTCGGCTCAGATTTGTACTAATATTTGAAACGATTGCAGAGATAGTGAAAAGAAATGAAAAGCAAAACACGTTTCAAGATCTAGAATCCGAGATCACAGCTGCCATTTCACAATCGTTGTGCTGACCCTCCCCTCCCCTTTGATAGAGTTGACCTCATCCTTCATTTATTTCCTTAACAAATAATTATTTCATTCGTTGATAAAAACTTTTTAATTATTCGATCGTTTATTTCGCTTTCGTTTTCATTCAGGCAAAAAATGGAGAGCTTTGACGCCTCAGGAAAGACGACCCTATGTTGAAGAGGCTGAGCGACTACGCGTCCAACACATGCAGGACTATCCCAACTATAAATATAGACCCCGAAGACGAAAACACGGCAAAAGAAACTGTAGGGGTGGCCGAACACAGGGCCATAGCGAGCAAATTCCAATGCCTGACAATATGTCACTTATGGCAATGTATGGCTCTCAGGCCAGTCATATGCATATGGATGGCCTCGATAACTCGTCAATCAGTCCCCCGTCCCTAGACTACTGCGGAATACAAACACCTGAGTCGTCTCCACACGGAAGTCCATTCAGTAATAGTATTGGAGAGCCTTTGATGCGAAACAATAGAATATTAGACTCATTTCGTTGCACTGATAACAACAGTACTTCCAATGCAATGGCTTTAAACCAACAGAACTCCACTCCAGTTATGTATACCAGAGATGAGTGCAATTTATCGCTGGCCAAAGACGCAGCCATTGGTGCGGAATTACAAAATGAGTTTGGAAATATGCCACAAACCAGTACCTTAACTGACTCTATCAGATCCCTTCCCACGCCTGAGATGTCACCGGTCGAGTCGAACGAAAAAGAGGTGCACAACCATCACATTCACTATCATAACCACATGCAGAACGTGCCGCCACACCAGCAACACTTGCTTTCATACCAAACAAATATGTCGCGGCCTTTGTCCATACAAACAGACTCCGGTCCGCACATAGTTTTCAATGAGCAAACTGGACATAAGTCTAACGCTGTTATGTTTAGAAGTGCCACTTCTGAGAATGCGGTCAGTCAATTGATCTCTCGCTTTGAACCCGAGAGATCGTCATTCTTACGCAATGTCTGTCCTCCCTATCGATTCCGAATGCCTTCCCATTCATCGGATATAAGAGACGACGCAAATGAATCGCAAAACCATTTGACGCAACAGTACTCGAGTCGATCAATGCTTCAGCACCAGTTGGAACAGCCAAGTGGTCAATCCCGGCATTGGTCTCAGACTCAGCACATTCCTAACTATTCACAGCAATTCGCTTACGATTACGACACAAAACCAGAGCTTAAACCAAATGTAGATATGATTAACGCTGAGAACAATGCGCTCGAATCCAGTCATCACAACTATAACTCATATTACATGAATCCGTCCGTTCCGTCCCATATGAATGATAGCTTACTCTTAGATGGTTTGACACAACATAACCATTTGGATCAACTGCTCATCAATAGTAGCCATCTTTCATCAGAACAACACAACCACATGATTCCTAACCCGAGTTCTCATTATGAGGGACACAATAACACACTGGGCCTTACTGACAGCCATATGCAGCCACACAACCAGTCCTGTGATAATAAACTTAGCGCCGAATTAATGAAAGCGATGGCTGTAACGCAGCACTAATTGGTCGTCCAAATGCTTACAATTGTTTTTGCAATCAATGACAACATTAACCATAGAATCAGTTTTTATATATTCCACACAATTTAGTATAACTTATAACTCTTTGATCAGCGATTCATTTGTTTCTAATGACTGCCAAAGCTTTCAAACATTTTCGACAAAACACTTATTTTCCGATTGATTTATGATTAAAAGTCGATTCCTTTTTCGACATTCAAAACAATTGATGAAACTTTTGAGAACCAGAGATAACATAACTTCTCTTCACTTATAAATGACTACAATATTGAATTTGGCATGTTTAATTTCATGCATTTACTCGTCAATTGATTTATCTTTAAAAGAAAACCTGAAGAGTTTGAAATCAAAATCAATTATTTGGACATTTAGTTCAACATTGAGTTCAGTATTTATTTGTCTCAAAATTGAGTTTTTAAGATATTTGTTGGACTTTTTTGGTTGAATACTCTGGTCTTCAGTTAATTAAATTTCATTTTCAATTGGATTAGGATTTTGTGTGCCTTTCGTGAGATTGAAAACAGAGTAAAAGTCATTATTGTATTTCAAATGAATGTTTCGATTCGAGGCATTAATTGAGACTTTCATTGATTTGTCGTTATTTTCGATTAAAACAAATTATTGTTAACCAAATGTAAAATTGAAAAATCATTACTTTATTATTATTTTAATATTAAATAATTGTGTTTTTGTTACCTCTGAACACAAATCTGTTGAGATTTATATATGAATTCATTTATATTTAGTTCAGTTTATTAGATAAGAATAATTGGATTGTTATCTGACATACGTTTAATGTATGTCTAAATGTATTTAAAATTATAACTATTTCTTAAGAAAAACAAATATATTCTAAATTATTATCAGATATTTCATATATTTTGCTTTTCGACAATAATTTTCTATAAGTAATGAATAATTTATATAAACATTAGAAGAGATTAGACTTTAATTCGGATTGTTTTCAGATTTAGACTTTATTTTAAGTTATATTTTATGATAAAATTGTCTTCTTTTTAGAAGATTTAAATTCATTTAATAAAATATTTCAAACCTTTAAAAACCAATTGAATTTTGAAGTCTCGCTCTGATCACTCAATTATCCCTGATTCAAATTCTATAAAATTATTAAAAATGGCAACGGATCCAAATCTTACGCACAATCCTATTCAAAACCCTGTTCAGTCACCAACAGCTCAGACCCGCAGACCAATTGATTGTCCACCAGGACTGGAATGCCTCCTGAGTGCGGACCAGTTATTTATCAAACAAAAAGTTGAAATACTGGAAACATTGACGGGATTTGAGACCAATAATCAATATGACGTTCAAAATAGTATCGGACAAAAAATCTTCTTGGCTTCAGAGGACACGGATTGTTGCACTCGAAATTGTTGCGGACCAAACCGGGCCTTTGAATTACGAATAACAGATCACTCACAAAGGGAAGTCATTCACTTAAGTCGACCCTTAAGGTGTGATTGTTGCTGTTGTTGTTGTTGTCTTCAATATATGAGAGTTGAGGCGCCGGCCGGACATCTGATCGGACAAATAGTTCAGGAATGGAGTTGTTTGAGACCATGTTATCGCATTGAAAACTTCTCAGGAGAGAGGGTATTAAATATTGTCGGTCCCATTTGTACCACAAGTGTTCTCTGTCAAGACGTTGAGTTCGATGTTCTGGCAAAGGATCGGTACATAAAAGTGGGCAGAATTACAAAACAGTGGTCGGGAATTCTTCGCGAGACCTTTACTGACGCAGACTTTTATGGAGTGGTTTTCCCAATGGATTTAGACGTTAAAGTAAAGGCATGTCTTTTGGCCGCAACTTTTCTAATCGATTATATGTTCTTCGAGAAGGGCCACAAAAAAGAGAAGGACTACCCCGGGATGCTCGACACTAGACATTAGTATTCAATTTATTTCTTATAACAAATTATATTTTTCTGAATTCTCTGTTTGTCTTCAAATCATTAAAATTTAGAGCAATTTATTTGTTTTTCATTTGAGTTAACTCGGCTTAAATTACTTCTTATTAGTTTCTAATTTTTACATATTCTGTCCATTCCTTAATTAAATGCATTATTAAGTTTGAAATGAAGTGAAAAACTAAACTTAGATTACTCTTTCGAAATGTCCAAAATACCTAAACAAGCTAGGTCAAGTTAATGGCAAATGGTTTGATTACAACTTTATTTAAAATACTATTTGAAATGGAATGGAATCTTTATTTTAGCTCAGAATCAATTTTAACATTAATTTAGAATTAACATCATTCTTAATTTGATCTGGGACAAATAAAAGTCTATAAAATAAATAAATTATTGTTTGAAATAACTAAAAGCGAGACTTTTAAAGGAGAAGAGTGGACTGACTCTGTCTTATATCAAAAGAGAGTTCATTAAAAATTGTGATTCCTTTATAAAAGAGGGAATTCTTGTAAAAGTTATTCTTAGGTATAATTAAAGAAAGTTTAAGTCCGTCACCCAATCGACTGCTCGATCGAGTCGTTGAATAATTAAAGAAATGTGTCGACAATTCTGAGGCCAAGTTATGCATTAATTTGTAGATATTGGTTACCGAATGATATTTAATTCTTGAGATAAAAGATAACAAATTTATTATTAATAGTTTTAATTTAAAAGAAATGTTAGAAATTTTGTTAATTAATTTCAGTCATCTTTAAGTCGGAATCAATTTCTTAGTTTGAATTTTGGATTTCTTCGTCATTTTCAATATGTTTTGTTTATTTTTTATTCTGATCGTAGTCTTCGACAGAAAGGGAGTTAATTTTGACCTGGGCAGAATATTTTGAATCTAATTTTCCGAAATCTTTAAATTTTTCATCATTTTCCTACAAATTGATGGATAGATTCAAAATTAAGTTTAAGCTCAGACTTATAGATAGTTATGGTCTCTGAAAGGCTTACACTTTCTTTCCTTTCTTTCTTTCCTATAAAAACAATTTTTTGGACAAAAATAAGTAAAAAGCGTTAAAAACAAGATTTTATTAAAATTGTTTTACTTATGAAATGTAAGGCTCCCAACAGAATAAGGAATAAAACGCAAAGTATGACAACAATTGCTGTCAAATACCATTCAGAAGAATCCATTGAATTGATTTTAATTTATTGAATGACTTCTTTTACTTTTAAATCGAAATGTTTTAAGAAAATTCTGAAATTAATATCAAATCGCTATTCATTCGACAAATTTTTTGAAAAATAATTGTTTGACGTTTTGCGCGAACTTTAACCAAATTAAATCATTTCGTGTTTAGAGGTAATAAATAATAGACTTTAAACAAAAATGAGCCAAAAATCATTAAAAATTCAAAATACTATTTAAAACTTTAATTGCCTTGTTCATTTGATTTGATTTATTCGATGACAACTTTTTTTAATTTCAATATTCTGTTATGAAATTCACAATAATTGTTAATATTTATGAGATAAGTCTTTGAGATTTATATTGTTTTTGGTTTAAATTAATATTAAGTGCATAGAAGTAGAATATGCAACAAAATAAAGGATAAACATTCAAAAAGAAGGTGAAAAAAGTGCGACGAGGATGGGATTCGAACCCACGCGGGCAATGCCCAATGGATTAGCAGTCCATCGCCTTAACCACTCGGCCACCTCGTCTACTTACTGCTCAAGGATTTATAAATGCATTTCCTATTTTATGACATTAATTATCGATTAAATAAATTGAGTGACAAAGAGATGGCACTACTCTTCACTACTCTTCATATGATTTGCGATCCATTGAAGGCAAAGCTTATCCTTTTCCGGTCGACATATTTAACACATTTGAGACTTCATTTGATTTGTTTTGAATTGTCATCAAATAAGAGCCAAACGATGGTAAACGTCCCAAAAACTCGGAGAACGTATTGTAAGGGAAAGTGCGGTAAACATACGGTTCACAAAGTGACCCAATACAAGAAGGGAAAGGAGTCGTCGTTCGCACAGGGAAGACGACGATACGATCGCAAACAACGCGGTTTTGGCGGTCAAACCAAACCTATCTTCAGAAAGAAGGCAAAGACCACCAAAAAGATTGTCCTCCGAATGGAGTGCTCGGAGTGCAAGTATAGGAAACAACTGCCAATCAAACGGTGCAAACACTTCGAGATCGGCGGCGATAAGAAACGAAAGGGACAAATGATTCAATTCTAACCTCTCTTTCAGATTGTCTTAAGATTATTGTCTTTCGAATAAATTTATGAGTTTTTAAAACAATTGCTTTAATTTATTTCGTATATGTTTTTGTCGTTTATTTTAATTATTAGTTTAAAATATAAATCAAATTTTACTGACAAAACATTTAAAGATTTGTATGAGTTCTTAGAGTTCTTAGTGATGGCACCGCTGTAAACCATTTGGTCTTCAGTGGCCAACAGATGATTGCATTCTCTCAATTGTTCCTCTAATCAAATGGTGAAAAGGATTCGGTTCTGATTTGGGGTCAAACCAAACAAGTCGTACAAAACTCTTTTCAGACGACTTTTAAAAACGGGTCGATTTGATTGTCTTCGGTTTACTCTTTTAATTGATTGTTGACTTTAAGGCCAGAATATCTGTTGCCATACGTTAATAAAAATCTTTATTTGAATTTAAGTTTTCAATTAATACCTAATTTTGAATTCACTGAAATTTTATTGACTTTTATATCTTTATTAAACTTGTTTTTAATTTCAGTGTAAATCAATTAAATTGCTATTAATTAGTAAAATAATAATAATAAACGTTTTAAAGCTCTCAAAACAAAGTAAGAGATTAATTGAATTTTCAGCAAACAAAACTAAAAAGACCAGGATGCTTTAATATTATAATATTTGTAGTAATTTTAGTTAAATTTGGTTTTGTTTAGATTTAATGCATTTTTATTGGATTTAAATCAAATAATTTGATTCAAATGTCAAAAGTTTACGTAAAGTTTTGAATACTTTTTTGAATACTCAAATTGAATTGAGTATACGGTCCCCAAACAAGTCTTGAATGCAGTGATGAATGTGTTGTTTCCTTTTCCTGTTGTGTCTCATGTAATGTGAATGAGTTTTAGCACAACTTAATTACAATTAACAAAAACAGGTATTATTTTAATCCATTTTAAACAATTTTGTCGATAAATACCTTCTGTTACTATCTGTCCATCAATTGAATGCCCGGTTCTGGGCTTTAGTGACCAAATTAATGAATAAAATGGTGATTAAAAGAGAGGTCTAATTGTTTGTCTTATTATCTTAGCGATGGTGCGAATGAACGTATTGGCCGATGCCCTCAAATCTATAAACAATGCCGAAAAGCGTGGCAAAAGACAAGTGCTGTTAAGGCCGTCATCTAAAGTGATCATAAAATTCCTGAAAGTGATGATGAAGCATGGTAATCTCACCCATTATACCCCTTTACCTCTATTTACAACTGTCTCTCTATTAAGGCTATATCGGAGAGTTCGAGATTGTGGACGACCACAGAGGCGGCAAAATTGTGGTCAATCTGACGGGAAGACTAAACAAATGCGGAGTAATCAGTCCCCGATTTGATGTCAAACTTAGAGATATGGAGAAATATCTCGGAAGTCTTCTCCCGTCCCGTCAGTTTGGGTTTCTCGTGTTGACCACTTCGGGTGGAATTATGGACCACGAAGAGGCCCGAAGAAAGCATTTGGGAGGAAAGATATTGGGATTCTTTTTCTAATGATTCATCGATTCTACAAAATTTGTTAAATTAAAATCAATTATTTCACGAATCAGATCCAAAAGACTTCTTTTTATTTCATTTAAAATCTAATTCTGAGTTATTCGTCGATTTGTCTAATATTCGGATTAAAATTCAAATAATCGTTGGAATCAATTGTGGTATAAATTATTTGAATTCCGACTTTTGTTTAAATAAATTTCATATTTAGGTTTCGTTTCTTTGCTTTTTTGAAAACACTTTAAGTTTTGTTATAATTTAGTTATTTTGTGATTATTTTAATTACATTTAAATTGATTTAAATGAACCAAATTTAAGAAATGTTTGACAAAACCGGTGAATACAGTGACGAGTAGTGACATCTATTGGGATCAGTACCGTAACAAAGAGGTGACACCAAAATCATTGGATTTAATCAATAAATGAATACTTTTGTCGTTTATTAAATTAATTCAGTTTTTATTGAACTTCAAATAAATTCAAATTTGTGGACAACTGATGGAAGGCGTTGTCATTCGTCCGGAAGTGTTGAACAAATTGAAAAAGTAATTGATTTCGGTTTTTAATCAATGAAATGAAATTATAATTAATTTCTAAATTATTACTAATTGTTAGTCATTTGAGTGATTCTGCATATCGTGAGGCCATTAAGAACTCCTCGACATATAATGTAAGGCTTGTCAACGAACGGCGTCTTCGGCTCCCATTTCTGGACGCACAGACAGGAGTCGCACAAAGTATGTAATCATTTGTTTTTAATTTTATAACTTATTTGTTGTCATTTGAGGCGATTCTTATATATGGGCCGAAACTGTGGATCGAATGCCCGGTCATAATGACGGACAGCTCTACTCATATCCGGCCCGGAGATGGAAGAAAAAGAGGCGCCAATACCTACTCAATGATAATTACCTGACGCGAAGAATCCGTGAAAATGAGATAATTGGTGAAGAATTGATACCAAATAGTGTGGAGAATATCAGTAGAATAGATGTCGTCGAGAACTTCGACAAATTTATGGAAGAGTCGAAAGAGTCGTGGCTCAGAGATTTCGATGACGGCAGCGATTTGCCCGACGCCGGCGAATTGGATGATCCGGAATCTGATTACGATGACTACGAAGAATATTCGACTCGAAAGAAAAAGAAGAAAAAAGACGCCCCGAAGAGGAAAAGAGTTGAATATTCAGACGCAGAGAAGCCCTACGCTTGCGATCTCTGTGGCGCTCGATATAAGACTAGACCCGGTCTTTCCTATCATTACTCCCATAGCCATCAAAACGATGGGTCCAATAGTTCGAACGGCAACACTATGGGTGGCCCTAACAATAGTGGAAGACCTCATTTGGACGAGGAAGACATGCCATACACCCCACCCCGTCAGGTTCACCATCAATCTCATCCGCCACATCCAATCCAATCTACTCCTGTATCACATCCGCCATCAAACATGCCATCAGCTCAACACCCAATGCCACCGATGATGTCATCCCAAATGATGCCCAGTTCACACCACTCCTCAGGAATGGTATCAAACGCACCCTCACAAAAACCAAATACTGAGGAAATCGAAGGTTTGAGAACTTTTGGAGTAATCGGTTTAAACGGACCACGAATTTCTCCTTTCAGTCCATTACTTGTATTCAGATTTGTGTCTCTTTTGAAGAATATTTCTTTAATTCATAAAAATTTAAATAATTTTAATTCATTACTAAAACTTTTATAGTTTTTAATTGAGAGGACAGGCATTAGATAAGTTATGAGCGACTGTCGCACAGGTATTTAGATTTTATTTGAATCGAAAGAAATGAGTTAATGGACTGAAATTCATTGAAAACTGTTAGCAAAACCTCATTTGTATCTATTTTCCAATTATTTGGGCCCAACCTCTGGTTTGTGCGCTCGACTTCATCTGTGTTCTGATCGCTGTTCTGTTTAGACAATGCTTTCGTAAACTTAGGCTTTTCAAGTAAGACATCACTACTTCTCACTTAATTTTCTTTAATTGTCTCAAATGAACCACAAATTTATTGATTGCATTAACCAATTGATCAAATCTTAGGTTCTAAGAGCGCGAGTGGAAAGCCTTTGGCGTCGCCCTCTCAATATTGCGACTTCTGTTTGGGTGATTCCGCTGAGAATAAGAAAACTAGATCTGCAGAAGATCTCGTGTCGTGTTCTGATTGCGGACGTTCTGCACATCCGACTTGTTTACAGTTCACACCAAATATGGTGATCTCTGTGACCAAATATCGGTGGCAATGCATTGAATGCAAATCTTGTGGACTGTGCGGCACTTCAGACAATGATGTAAACCATATTTTTTGCACTTTATTTGTGTTTTAACAAAAAAAACCTCTCTTAGGATCAGTTGTTATTCTGCGATGATTGCGATCGTGGATATCACATGTATTGCCTGAATCCTCCCCTCTCAGAGCCGCCCGAAGGCACCTGGAGTTGTCATCTATGTATGGAAGAATACCATACACCTAAGAAATAGTGGTCTTCTCCTAGTAATTTGATGTGAACTTAACTCATCAATCGATTTTTATTCTGATTAATAATTGATAGCTTAGAATCTTATGAAGAGTCGACTCCCACTCCTCCTCCCTATAATCTTTGCGGTCTTTCCTATATTACGCCCAAACTTAACGTTTGGTTCAATTGCTTACAATTTAAGGCGATTTCCAATAAACTTAATGTCATTCAAACTCTAATTCAAAAGCAATGCAAACATTTTTGTGGTTTTAATTTAAAATATGGTATTCATAGCAAACAAATCAATCGATTTCTCATTCCTTGTAATTTGTAAGAAAAATAAAACTTTTTTGTCATAAAATAATTTCATTGAATATAATATTTATAAATGTTTTTAGTATTTCTTACAAACGAATTGAGTGCTGAAAATCAGAATAACTCCCATTTATACGATGAAAACGATTTCAATGAAACAATAAATAGAAATTCTTTAGTGAATCTCAACTCAAATATATCTGATTTGAAAGCAAGAACTCAAACAAATGGAAGAATGCGTTCATTTTTGGCTGAAGAGGAAGAAGTATTTATCTCGAAGAAGCTTCAGGGTAAATATTCAATTCATTTATTACATCTAAATATTAATTTTGAAAAATATGAATCGAGTTTATAAAAGAAACTAGCAAGTGCACAATTAAACCAACTTTTTTAGTCTTTCAATTTGAGGGTTTCAAAGCACATTTGAAAATAATGTTATACAGGAGTCGCCAAATGAAAATAGTCCTGAGCCCAAAAATGGTCGAAAATATCCTCTAACACTCTGAGAGCCTTCTGAAAAATGGTTTAATCACTTGATTTGTGGCGCTTCTGCTAATGTTTTCGCCATTTTTTTAATAAATTAACCAAAAAAGAAACTGAGCAAGCCACAACTGTCAAAAATGCTAAAATTTACAAAATTAGAAATAGGGTTAACTCGGGGAGATTTATCAAGATTACAGTGTGGGCCAAATTGGCCCCTCTTATAAGAATTTAAAATGAAAATGAATAAAAAAGTTTATTAATAGTATTAAATTTCAGAATTTGAAAATGAGACAGGTCAGACCATTGATAACCTCAGTCTAGACCTAAGGAACACACATAAGGAATATTCTTATCCGATATTCAACTATCAAATTGATCCGGATAAAATGGAGAAAGAAAATATGTTTCCGAATAGAAATGATTCTCAATTGAATATATCGGTTGAGATACCGAAAAGACCAAGATATCGCTTCAAAAACGACTCAAAATATATAAGAAGTACAAGCACATTCAAACCATTGTTCCAAGATTTAAAAGATTTTGAAACTAATTCAAATGAAAGTCAAGAAAATGGTATAAATGATGAAAACACAACCAAAGCAAATGAATTCCTTCTCTCACATCATTCAAACGATAGTCAATCAAATGGTTTAAACGTTCAAAACTCAAATCAGTCATATGTGACCCAATGGTCAGAATTGGTGGACTTTCCAAATAAAACCGATAGATTTTGTATATCTTCAACTGATTGTGATATTGAACTGAATGAGAGATGTATTGATCGCCTCAAATATTCGATGTGTGGCTGCAAAGAGCCCTTCTTTCGGGAAAGTGTGTCACAAAAATGTCAAATCAAGAAATTGATTCGACTCTTATTCAAAGTTTCATTCAATCGTTCAAATCAATTGAATAGTAATTCCCTCGAATTTATTCAAATTAAATATTCTATTGAACGCAACATTTGGTCAGTTATTATGAATTCCTCTCATTTGCTAACAGTTGTCGATAACATCAAAGTTATTGAATTAATTGATTCCAAAATAGTCGTCGATTTCTATGTGAAAATAGCGAATCCAAACAATAATTTTCACCACAAATACATTGAATACCATTTTTGGTATCAATTGATGTCAACGATTAAAGGAATTAATTTTAATTCAAATGAAAACTTATTTGATTTGCGAGCCGTCGAAGTCGTTGATGACATCGACTATTGCTCTGTGAAAGAGTTGAACTATTGTAGTGATTCTGCCGTTTGTGAAGAAGACAACGATTCTGAAGCAAAGTTCCAATGCAAATGTAAATTAGGCCTAACTGACCTCTCACCTAATATCAAATTCAAGGGCGAAATCTGTGCTCTCAAATGTAATTCAGACTTATGTGGGACCGGAGGTGTCTGTGAGATTCGAAATCACACTGACATTCACTGCATTTGTATGAATTGGAAGTTTGGTGACCGCTGTCAGTACTCATTCTACACCTTCTTATGTGTGGCCGCTTTGTTTGTCATTCTTTCCATATTCTTCTCCGTATGTTTGGCAGCCCTTTATTGCGGATACAAAATCAACGAAGAATTCAACCAATTAAGAAATCTTATCCAGGTAATTCAATTTCTCAAATGAGAATCTAATTTATTACTCTTTTAACAGCAAAACCATTCAAATGTGGAGAACTCGTTGCGACTCATCTGATATGCATCTAATTCTTAGCGAACATTACATTTTGAACCTCCAATAGTCATATGAATTCATTCAATCATTTATTGATATAAAAAACATTTGTTTTGTGTTATTCCACATAAAAAACCACAAAAAAAGTCGAATAAAATAAGTTTAAACTTTAAAGTATTGTTAGTCGTCATTGAAATACCGGTCCTCCAAATCTCTTTCACTGATTTCATTAAAATCTAAATCCATGTTATGATCGCATTGATTGTAATCATAGAACTCCGTGTCTTTACCGGAGAGGAACTGTTCGGTCATATATTTGTTGAACTCTTCTCTGAGTTTCAATCTTTCGGTTTCCTCTAAACATTTTTTTGTGGGAATGCCTTCTTCTTCTGCTTCTTCTTCCTCCGAAACCTCATCTTCACTATCATCTGAATCGAATTCTTCCACTTTTTGTTCATTTAATTTGTCTTCAATGAAATTGTTGTCGATTTGTTCCAAAAGAAATGAAGACAAAGAAATTGTTGGATGATTTTGTTGGTACTTTTGATTCGTGAGTTCTATCTTTTCCTCGTCAGTCATGTATTGTCCGATCATTTGCTCGAAAAGTAATGGATTTCTGGTTTGCATTTCTGTGTCACTAAAATACTTTCCGCTTTCTATTAGTTCTTTTAACGCTTCAAATCGTCGGTTTCTGACCACAGCTTTGGATTTATTGCGAGACATGGCTTCCCTTAGACTTTGCAAGATATCACTAATCACTTCATTGTCTGTGAATTGAGTAAAATAATTGAGTTCTTCTTCGGACAAAAGCAAACCATAGCGTTGAAGAAAGAGTTCTTTATTGTCATTAAATAGATTGTCGACAATAAGTCTCTTCTGAGTCACTGTTAGATCCGTTTCGTCCTTTTGTTGACTTTTAAAGAAAACGTTTTGTTTATTCGCTATTTTCTCAATCATTTGAGTAATGATTGGATTTAAAGGCTTTTCGTCATTCGTTTCACACATTTTTGTCGAAGTTATGTCTAATTAAGCCATTAATTGCAACAATATTTAGGTGGATAGCAGTGGAACTGTAAGCAAACAATTGTTTACAATAAGAGTTTTGAATGAATTTGTGTTTGTTTTGAGTGTTTTGAGTCTGTGTTAGAGTCTGGAAGAGTGCAGTTACTGACTCGTCGTCCAAATCGATGCTTTACACTGAAGCACGTGTTATGGCTGTGAAGGACATGAGACCAGTCAGTCAAACATCAATACTAATCTTGTTTACAATGTTTGGCCTTTGATTTTCGTTCATTTAATACTGAAAATCATTTTATTTAATTTATTCAATTTAACTATACTTTTGTTCAGACAATTAAACCCGTCTTTGAAGACAATAGTTATGGAAATCTAACGATTTATTGGTTTATTTGATTGTTTATATTGTTATAAATTATTGTGAAAGTGTCTCAAATCGATTCAATTGGTTTTAAAATCACTGCATTTTGTTTAATAGTAAACAAATCGTTTAATTAATGAAAATTTAATCATTTTTACCACAAATGCATTGCAAATGATTTGAATAACTTTTAGTTTAAAAGTGTTTAAAAAAATATATGTATTTTTGGTTTTAATTTATTTTGATTAAAGTGGTGTCGGAATCAATGGATATTCCGACGACATCTGGTTTTAAACGACCAAATTGTCGGCAAAAAGATGACAGCAATGAATCAACCGATTCTTCTCCCAATGATATGGCAATAGAGGTCGAGGACAGCGGCGCCAACGAAGAGCACTCGACTACTGATGAAACTACTTTTATGGTAACCCACGAACTACACGAAGGTTTGCATCTTTTGGCCGTCCCTTAAATTATATTTAAAACTGTTTTCAAGTTATCGCCGTTTTTTGCATAAATTATTTTCAATTATAGATCTTTTGATTTAATGTTTAATTTATTTGAATCTAATTGTGATCCGAAGTATTAGTAATTGCGATGAACTCATTGTTTAGTCAACTATTTCTTACTCGATGTAAGGCTTCACTAAATTTGTGTCCGATTTCTAAATCATTGGACGTGAAAATCAAAAGATTTTTCTGGTCTGATCCCACCAATGCCTATGAATTGGTGAACTGTGGGGCTCTGTCTTCAAAATTAATTGGAAACTGAAAAACAGATTTGACGTCAAAAGATTCAAAACATATTAAAAATGCAATTAAAGGGATGACATAAATGACATAATTCTAGTTCTTTGAATGTTTTGCAACATTTGATTAACTAAGCATTAAATGCATTATTTATTCCCAAAAAGCATTCAAAATATTTTTGATTGTGAATTGAAAACAAGATTTCAATATAAAGTTAGAACCGTTTTCTCTCAATTGGAGTACATCTTTGCTCTCAACAAATGTATATAAAAGGACTTTAATATAATTCTAGTCCTTGAAAGTGACTCTCGTGTGTAAACTTCTCGGCAAATGGTTGTGCTGTTTTGTGCACCTGTTTTTCCATTTTGAGGATCTTAGTGGTGGCCTAAAGTACACTACACTCAGACTGTAATCAGTAATTCTAAACATTAGTGAAAAACAGATAAAAAGTCAATTTATGTTATAATTGTTGGCATTTATTAGTATTATTTGTATTCACGTTTTACTAACGTCTCTTCTGTTGGTCTGCATCTGTACCTCTGTAGCAGTTATGTGACCTCCGTTTCATATGTGTGCCCATATTTATTGATTATGGTTGCGCATCACTACTAGAGTGTGGCGCTCCAGCCATTGAGCTCACCTCTTCTGTCCTCTTTTCTTAGTATTTTCTGCCAAATGCTATCTTTTCTTAAACAGAAGTCGAGTTGAGATCAGCACAAACACCCATCTCAACCAAACTTCACGTTTCATTTGTTGCTCTGACTTTTCATAACAGTAGTCTTTTAAAAGTAATTTCGATTTTCATAATATTTTATAATTTGAATCTAATGTTTAAAAGTGGGGTCAGTGGGACATACATTCAAGTCTTAGACAACTTTGAAGGAAACAATTAGAGAATTACCTATTTTTCGCTCACTTTAACTCTTGACTCTTACTATAAAAAGTGTAAAAATAAAATTCCAGATTTCAATTGTCCTCAAATATAATCTTCATTTCAATCTTGTATTTTAGCAAATTTTCTACCCCTAAGCAACTAAACAAGTGGCAAACATATAATTGCCTTGCTCATATCTTTAATGCATGATATTAGTATCGAGTAAATAGTGTATGTCTCGATGTAATAATCTATTGCAAGTTCATTCAATTCAACTGATCTCATGATTTATTCGCATTCAGACAATCGATAATTTTAGCTCAATATACAGATGTAGAAACATCCAGAGAATATGTCCTTGTTACACTTGCTTTACATTGAAACTTATTTATATTCAGGTCATTTTCCTCAAATATTCATATGATTATCAAAAATAGAACATTTTGAGCTTATATCTTGATATTAGTGTTGAAAGCACCTTGCCAAATACTGTAAGAGATGTCTTATAAAAACGATTAATTCAATAGAAATGGTATTCAGAGCTCTATAAGTGAAACCTTGAAAGTGAAAAAAGTGAAGGATATTAAACTCTATTCTTGGCACAACAGCTTAAATAAAAACTAAACTTTCCTCAGTCAATGGTTTTTGTCTTATTTTTCATTTCATTCGAAAAGATTTTCCTTAAAAATGAATTCGTTTTCGATGTTTTGAATACAATTATTGACCGAAAGATAGTTTCAGAATATATATAAATTGTGGGTTTGAAAGCAAGTTTGGGTACAGTTATAGCTGTTGTCCCACATATTTAGTAAAGTTATTCGACTCTTGTTTACTGATTCTGAGCACTTCTGTACACTTGTATCCATTCGACAATAATATGTGAGTATTGCGTAGGCCTTACAGCTCTTTGAACAGTCTTACAGCTCATGTATTTTGAGCAAAACAACCCTTGAGGGGCATTCACCGCAACTTATTTTTGAGTTCCACTAAAGTTTTCAATAAATTTATTCAAAAAGATCTCGAATAACAAACACTGCGAACAACTAGTTTTCAGTGTTTTACAGTCCCTTATAGTTGGCATAAATGAGAAATTAATATTTCGTCAATAATTCATTTCTCAGTATAACTATTGGACGTCAACTGCTCTCCACTTATGTCAGAGAACTTAATAATTGGGAAATATTCAAATCAGACACAAACTAAATGTTTTCCCCGAAGTTGTTTTCAATTACATTTGGTTTCGTTTGAAATCCATTTTAATGATACAATAATAAGACATGAATTGCAGTTTCAATTGTGCACTGCTTTTGCCTTTTGTGGGAAATTTTGAAAAACAACCTTGTTGCTAATACATTGATAATACTTATGTTTTTATCGTCGTCTCCACTCTTTTGAAATACTTAGAAACGAGGATTCAATCAATTATTAGTGACTATTGTTGTGGTTTATGAATATATCAAATGAGCTAATTCTAGAAATGGTGGGTCCGTTAGCCTATGTCGAGACCAGTGAAGCGATAATCCTTTTACTACTTAGTGGTGTAGAAGTGATTTGAGTGAAAATGGAGTTCACAGTCGTATATACGCAGCGATTGTTGAGGAATACGACAACCGATATATGTATTGACGACAAAACGAGTCGATTATTTTCATCGAATAATTTGTTTGTCAAAAATCTATCGTTGAGTCGTTAGCACAGCATAGCACTCATAGCACACCAGAGCCCGAATCGTATTTTGTTGTCAAGCTTCAGACCTGTTTCTCAAGCGATCTGACCTCAAGCATATACTTGTGCTGCGATCCTAACCACACGTACTGCTGATCATTGGCTCACTTTTGTGAAGATTGTGAACTCAAATGGTATTACTGTAGTCTCACCGCTACAGCACAGGATCGCAGTCAGACTTCCTTGAATTAGTCCACAATTCAAACGAATTTAAACATTTTTAAAGTATTTTTTGTTTATTTGTTTGCTTTAATCGTTTGAATTTATGTTTGATTTGATATGTGATTAAATTGTCAGTATTTTTAATGTGATTAAAGTCTTAGACTTAAACGGCCGGCCATTCATTTGCATCGATTGTCAATTATGTCCATAAATTCATTGAACATTCATATGAACCGAGATTTAGATCAACAAAACTATTGATATTTTGGAAATGTTTTGAAATCAGCTGTCGATCAGCTGATGAAAAGCATAATTCAAGTGCTGTTTGGCTATACATTGGCTGCCAGTGTTTGCTAGTCTTTTGCAGTTTTGCATTGAGTCTGCATTCTGTTGATTCTGTGCTATACATGAGCTCTGCGCCAATCATCTCCACCACAAACCTAACGAACTGTGCGTTTGGCAGCTGTTGTGTGCATTCAGTGTCTCAACAAAAACGACAAAATTTTGTTATAAATTCATATTTAAAGTGATTTTGATTTAATGAAAACAGATTTTTATTTTTGCTATGAATTTGATAAACCATTGAAATGTATTTCTCTCACAAATCGACTAAAAACTCTACTTTTGTTGGATTTAATTATTTTTCTACAAAACAATTACAAAGAGTGAGAAAAGTTATTATAATCTGATAATAAGTGTATAAAAGTTGTGTTCAAAACAAGAAAGCCGTCCTTAGTTTGTGGCCTACTTTTCTATTAAATCGAAAGCCTTTCAAAGATGGTTAGACCCGGTAAGTGAGTTGGCAGTGGTAGGGCTGGTAGAACAGCAATACAACCACTCTTTTGCTCAGTGTTGTGCACGGCTTAACTCCGATACCTATCTACTTCCTGGCTCTCAAACAATTTCATTGAAAAAATTCAATTCTTATCAAAATATTTTTTACTTATGTTTTAAAATACAAACTCAAACGACATTTGATTAACTCGAACCTATTCCTCCATTTTTGGGTGACTTTTAGTTGAGTGGAAGTCATTTCCAGAATCAGAAAATTGAAATCGTATTATATGTTTGGGGGATATAAATATGTTTAATATCGGTTGTCGTGAAGCGATCAAAACCAAAACTGGTAACTTATATGAGGCCATATCCTGTTGCGAATGGGGCCGACATTGCTTTTTGTAACCCCATTCCTCAGAGTAACATTCAGATGAAATGCATGCAATCCATTGCACTCACATTTTTCACTTCAAATCTAAAGACTAAACATTTCCAACAAAAGTCAATGAAATTATTTTTTCTTACAAAACAGTAAATATGTTTACTTTGCAATTTTCACAAAAATATGCCTGTACCATTTCATTTTCAAATGATAAGCTTATTTCATTGATTTGATTATTGTTTGTCATGAATGTGATGTGATCATGGTCATATTTTGGACGCAATTTATTATTCAATAAAATACTTTTAATTAAATCTTGGATTATATAATATGTTCGGTATTTTTGATAATTAATTTCAATGAGAGATAATATGAAAGATATACTCAAAACAATCTAATTATCGATTAATTATTCAATTAATGTGCGGTACACT
>JAQIYB010000042.1:0-19692 GCA_034699325.1 Oribatida sp. Gr-Ori-00743 | reverse complement strand
AATTATAATAAAAACCCTTTTTTGACATCAATTCTGAATGAGTTCCCATTTCTCGCACTTTTCCTGAATCTAAAAATACAATTCGATCGCAATTAACAATAGTGGAGAGTCTGTGCGCCACAACTATTGTTGTCCTTCCTTTTGACGCCTTTTCTAAGGCTATTTGAACCAAAGATTCTGATTGGAGGTCAAGAGCTGACGTAGCTTCGTCCAATAGAAGAACTTTTGGTGAATTAATAAGAGCTCTTGCGATGGCTATTCTTTGTTTCTGACCACCAGATAATTGTTGACAACTAATATATGTCTCATATTTTTTAGGCAAACAACTAATAAAAGTGTGAGCGTTGGCCTCTTTTGACGCAATTTCGATATCTTTTTGATCGACATATTTGTGATGAGAACCCAAAGCAATGTTTTGCCAAATCGAAGCATCAAAAAGAGTCGGTTCTTGACTTACAACTCCTATTCTCTCTCTAAGACTTCCCAAATGCCAATCTCTTATATCTTTATCATCAATAAGAAGATGACCAGAAGAGACATCATAGAAACGTTGGATCAGTTGAATGACAGTTGATTTTCCACAACCAGAAGCTCCGACTAAAGCAACACTTTCGCCACTCTTTATATGAAGAGAGAAACCATTGAGAACTTTAATCTCTGGTCGCGAAGGATAAGAGAAGTCAACGTCTTTGAACTCAATGTTTGCGTTCATTATTTCCGGTTTTAATCCCTTTTCCGACGAACTGTCGATTAAAGGCTTTCTTTCTATTATTGCAAACACTTTGGCTGCAGTGGCACGTGCCACACTAATTGCCTCAAAGTGAGGGGCGGCGCCTCCTATAGAGAATCCTGCTCCAGAGACACACCAGAAGACAATAACAATTGTTCCAATCGTATATTCTTGTGTATCTCTTGAGGCGATTATCATTTGAACGCCAAACCATATTCCAAGAGCGAGACCGCCGTAAAGACAGGAAAACATTAATCCATTTCCTAATCCGGTCATAAAATTACGTTTTATTCCACTCTTAAGCGCTGGACTCAAATGTTTCTCATAACGAGAGACTTCTTGTTTTTGACCTCCAAATGCGAGAACAGTTCTAAAAGCGGAAATAGCTTCTTCGGCTACACTTCCGGCCGCAGAATAAGCTTCAACTTCTTTACGAGCGAAAGTAGCTTGAACCTAAGAGATTAAGAGAAGGGATTAAGAGAAGGGATTAACGAGAGATTATTGTTTTTAATTACTTTATTCATAACAGAAGTTCCGAACGCGAGAAATGGTAAAAGAGAGACAATAATTAGACTCAATTTCCAACCATGCGCAAATGCCACTCCAATTGCAATAATAGCTGTGGACGCGTGATATATTGCAAGACCCAATTTCTCACTCATTCCTTCCTCTACGCGCTTAAGATCTCTGAGAAGAGAAGAGAAGAGTAAAGAAAACAATAAGACTACTATACAAGACTCACGAAGTAATAGTTGAAGAAAAGTCTGCATCTCTTGAGTCAAACCATTGAATGTCTTGTCTTAGAAGTGAATCAAAGAATTTAATTTTAATTGTCTTAATCTGATTGGCTGCGGCCAAAGGGAAGAGTAAGAGAACGAAATAATTGAGAATAGAATTAAGAATCCATAATAAGAAGAGCCATCCTGACCAATTATACATTTCTCTTAAGAACTCAGAATCGGTTGTATTATTGGTTTGATTGAATCTATGCGCGCTCTCAAAGCCAACAAAGATATCGACGACATCTCCGAAAACTATTGTTAAGATATTCCACGAAAAACCGGTTATAAACGCGAGAAAAGATCCGATTATTATATATATTTTGTCGCGAGGCTCAGCATATCTGAACTGAAATAAAACAAATCAAAGACAAGAAGAAGAAGAAGAAGACAATAAAAAGACCAAATACTGACCAATTGCGGGAGAGACAGCGGACGGTCCGGACTCATGGCGTTAGTCATTGTTAGTCGCGATCGCCATTCGATTTGAATGCGTTTCAGAATTGAACGCAATTTCTTTCGATCCTTCACTTCAATGACAGCCAATAAGAAGCGAAGAACTCAACGGAAATCCCGAAATTTGCATTTATTCAAATCAAATCCAAGGACAAGGTCAATTAGTTGGATTGGGAGCAAGGAGGCAATCTTATCTCTCTCTAACGCCTGCGCTCTTAATACTCTCTTAAGACATGTTTAGAAATACTATTTCTTCTCTTAGCGGAAAAGTGGCCGCAATTACCGCTTCAACTGATGGGTAATAATAACTCTTATCTTTTAATCTTTTAATCTCTTATTAAAGCATTGGATTATCGATTGCGAGACATTTGGCTATAAATGGAGTAAAAGTTGTGATCAGTTCTCGAAAACAAGAAAACGTCAATTCAGCCCTAAATACTCTTCGCGCAGAAGGACTCAAACAAGTAGAAGGAATCGTTTGTCATGTGGCCAAAGACAAGGATCGAAAAGCATTTCTTCATTTCGTTCGTTATTTACTTCTCTTATTCTTGTTTCAAATATTCAAATCTTTAGGCGATCGCGAGTTTCGGTAAATTAGATATTCTTGTGTCGAACGCAGCGGTGAATCCAGCGATGGGAGCGTTCCTCGATGTCAGTCAATAGTCTATTCTTGTCTTTTGAATTAATTGTTTTTTTTTCTTTTAGACTTCAGAACAAGAATTCGAAAAAGTATTTAAAAACAAAAAATAAAAACTAAAAAACATTTTTCTCTTAAGATATTTGAAATTAACGTAAAATCAGCTTTTCTTCTAACAAAAGAAGCCGTTCCTCTCATGAAGTAATCAAACAAAACAATAACAAAACAAATACACTCTCTCTCTATAGGAAGGGATCTATTGTTTACATTTCGTCAATCGGCGCATATCAAGCCTTTCCTCTGATTTCCGCTTATTCTGTGTCCAAAACGGCTCTCTTAGGACTATCGCGAGCCGTCGCTCTTCAATGTATTACTCAAATATTGTTATTAATTATTAATTATTATTCTGTTCTCTTAAGGCGCTCCTGATATTCGCGCGAATGTTGTTTGTCCTGGAGTCATTAGAACGAGATTCTCTCAACCTCTTTGGCAAAATGAAAGCGCTTTAGAAGAGATTAAAAGAATGGTTCCAATGGCCAGAATCGGTGAACCCGAAGAAGTGGCAAATTTAGTTGCATTCCTCGCTTCAGATCAATCCTCTTATATAACGGGAGAGTCTTTTACTGTCGCCGGCGGACACTTCTCTAGACTTTAATTCTCTTTATTAAAGAAAAGATTTTCTAATTTTTCCCGAATGTGTTTTTGGCATTACTTTAATTACTTTTATTCCTCCCCTTAACTTCTTGTAATCATTGAGTCTCTCATTCGCCCATTCTTTAAGCTCCTCCTCACTTATTAGCGATCCTTCAACTAAAGTCACGAAAGCCTTTGGAATCTGTCCTCTTTCACTGTCGTCCAAAGCGACCACTGCCGCGTTCTCAACATCCAAATGAGACAATAACACGTGTTCTAACTCTGAAGGCGCGACCGACACTCCTATGAGAGAGACAACAATGTATTGGATAAGAGATTTGAAATTTTGAAAAACCGTCGCATTTAATGATGTCTTTGATTCTCGAGAGACAAAAGAAGTTTAGTTTTTCGTCAAAGAATCCCAAATCTCCGGAACGAAGAAAACCGTCAAAAGTTTCAAACATTTCTTCTTTCAAATAACCATTCATTACTTGAGATCCTTTCATACATATCTCTCCAATCTCTCCCGCTTTAAGAGAGTTACCCTTTTCGTCAATTACTTTTACTTCAAATCCTGGAACTACTTTTCCAACACTTTCTCGCGAAGACTCCAAACAAGAACTCAAAGGAACCATTAAAACAAAACCACTTTCAGACATTCCATAGCCTAAAGACAAATGTTTAGAGATTTAAAGAATTTCTTTTTTTTCGGTTTACTGTTTCGGAATTTTCTGAATCCAAACATCTCTTCGACTAATCTATGAGTTTCTGACGAAAGAGGAGCTGCTCCTGTCATTACGTCCTGTAATGAAGAGATCTTCTCTTTTGGATACTTGTTTTTAACCAACCAATTGAGTTGAGTTGGAACTAAAACAGTTGCCGTAACTCCGAAGCGGTGAATGGCGTCAAAGACTTGTTCGTGATTCTCATCTTTGGGTACAATAACCACTTGAGATCCGCTCGCAATCGCCGAAAATATAAGTCTTTGTCCACAAATATGACAAAAACCAGTCGAAAGAATGACATCTTCTTCAGTGAAGGGTTGCATTTCAGGATGAGTGAACATTGCAATTGTGGACAGAATATTAAGATTTGTTCTTTTTATAGCTTTTGGAAGACCTGAAGATCCAGAAGTTATGACAAGAGTTATGACATCTTCTAAACCTGTTTCCACAAGACTTTTATTTTCTGATTTTCTTTCAAACATTTGAAAAACTCTTTTAACAGAAATCGACTGAAAATAGAAAATAAAAAAAAAGTTTTTTCTTTTAAAATATTTGAAAACAAACTTTGAATCCAATCTCGAGATCTGTAATAAGAAGTTTGGGTCGAATGAGTTCAACTAATTGTTTGATCTCTCGTTCTGTTGAATGTCTCGGAAGTGAACAATAAATTCCTCCAACAAAAAGAATTCCAATCATTAGAATCGCGTGAAAATCATTATTGTCGTCAACAATGAGAACCAAATCTCCGCGTTCTATCGATTCTTCTTCTTTGAGATAATTCGCGAGATTTAGAGCCGATTCCAAGACTTGACTTCTTTTCCATTTTCGACCCGAAAAAGAGTCGATCTTTGGATTCATTAGAAGAATAATTATTGATTAGAATTACTTACGAGACACTCTTTTAGAGGATCTCTTTCTTCAAGAGATTTGAAGACAAGTTTTGCCAAAGAGTTTGATCCAAGAGATGGACACTCGAACTGCGAGTTAATAGACATTGTCTTAGAAAACAAGTGATTGTGATCTTCTTATATAAGGTGTGGCAATAATGACATTGAGAGCACTCAAGGCAACAAAATTCCGTTCCTTTCACTTCTTCTCCGAATTCTTTGGCATTGAATTCAAGGCAAAGAACTTTTTTCATAACTAAAAACTTTTATTAAACTGTTATTAAAGTCTCTCTCAAAGAGATGGCGCCACTGTTTTGTCTTTTTCTTAGAAAAACGTTTTGTTTTATTCATTCAATAAAACGGAATAAAAGTTTTCATAAGAGTTGTCATAACAACCAAAACACATGTTTAGTTCAAAAGACCAAAACAAACTCAAGCGTCTCCTTGAGAGCGCACCCCCGCCTCCTAAACGTATTAAACCTCGTGATCGAAGTCAAGAGTTGGCCACAAAGAGTAGACAACGTTTGGCGTTCTCCCGATTCCGAGCATTGAATGAATACTTGTATTCTCACACTTCTTCTGAAGCCAACACTTATTTGACTTCTCAACGATTCAATACTTATCACAAAACATATGAAGAGATTGTGAAGAAATGGCCACAAAAACCAATCGATGTTATCATTAAAAGACTTGAGGTTTGAAAACAATACTAAAAACTAAACTAAATTATTGTTTTAGTCGAAGAAAAACGTGACAATTGCTGACATCGGATGTGGAAATAGACCTCTAATTAAAGAGGCGTTTCCTTCACTTACTGTCCACTCATTTGACTTGGTCTCAACTGATCCGAATATTGTGGCGACAGATATGACTCTTTTACCACTTTCTGACAAATCAATAGATATTTGTATTTATTGTTTGTCTTTAATGTCAACAAATCTCAACCAATGCTTAAGAGAAGCGAATCGCGTGCTCTCAACCGATGGAACTCTAATCATATGTGAAGTTATTTCAAGATTTGATTCAAAACAAGAATTATTTATAAAACAAATGAAATCTCTTGGATTCCAATTAAGTCATTCTGAAGGCGTCACCGATTTCTTTATTCTCTTTGAATTCCGGAAATACAAATCTCTTAAAAGTTATTCAAAACTTCCGGATATTAGTCTTAAGCCTTGTTTTTATAAATTGAGATAAAATTCAAAAATAAATCAAATCATTAGTGAAAGCACTCGCGAGACGAGTCTCTCTTTCAGTCCATAAACTATAAAGTCTTTGAGGCGCGAGACGCGAGTAACTGCTCGGACGTGCGCTCATAACGTGTAATACAAACTCTCGACTAATAGGATCTGGAAATGAACTCTTCTTATCCATTGAAGACTCTTCTCTTTCGCCAATAGTTGTTCTGCTCTCGTATTCTAAGAGAAGACTTTCGGCGAACAAACTTTTAATTAGACGTCCAAAAGGACCGAAACTCTGAATATGTATTTCGGGTTTTGAGACCAACTTTTCGGCCAATTCTTTGATCTCTTCTTCAGAAATGTTTGAATCAATTCTTAACTTTTGAGACAAAGATTTCAAACGAATTATTTTAATCTCTTTTTCGCGAATTAAACTCAAAACCGATTCGAACCGCTTTTGACGACAATCAGAACGAAAAACATTACTTTCATTGACTTCTTTGAGACAATAATCGATTAGAAAAGGAATCATGAGATCCACTAAATCACCGAAAGAGAGTGACGTCAGAAAATGTAATACTTTTTCCGCTTCTGTCGTAAAATCAAATAATTTTTTCTGTCTCTTAGCGGCCACTGGTCTCGAATTATCCCAAACTTGACGCCAAATATTATCAGGTGTTAAGAAACGAGCGCTTAATTGTCCACTAGAATCACAATCACGCGGAGAATGCCATCGAATAAAGTCTTCAAAAAGAGATCCAATATTTGCCGCTTTAAATGCTTCCATATATGAGACAAGAGATGCACTTTGAATACGTGCTCTAAGAGATGCACTTTGAGCTGAAGTTCCTAAACTCTGAAGAAGAATCAATTGTTCATTAATCATATCTTCAGTCATTGGCGGACATTCTTGAGTCAAAGGAATCCAAATATATTGTGAAGAATCATTTACGCGCTTTAATTCACTTATTCTTAGTCTTCCTTCAGGTTTAAGCTCTTCTTCTTCTTCTTCTTCTTCATTACAATCAAAGAACTCTTCTTCTTCATTATTGTCTTCTTCTTTACGTTTTTCAAGAATACAAATATTAATCATTTGAAGCTTTTGTTGAAAAAGATTTGAATTCAAATCTAAACCTTCTTTTAAACGAAGAATTCGTGACATTTCCCAACTCTTTCTTAAATTATTAATTATTTTCATCCAAAAAATACTCAAATCTTTTAAATCTTTTTGTTTTGAGAATACTTTTGAAATACAAATCGCTATTAAAAAACTTAATTCTTCTTCTTTTCTCTCATTAAACACTTCTTCTCTCACCAAATCTCGAATCCATTTCTCATTCGGACATTCATTAGTCAAAGGAATAAACGCATCTTTTATATCCTTTTCTTCAATCATTTGATCCAAAATCTGATTCTTATTATTCCTTAAACTCATTAAAAGATCCAAACAATCACTTAAAGGACATTCAATTGAATCTTTGAAAATAGCTCTTAGAGTCCACTTTTCCGCTGAATTTGGGTCTAAATCCGAATGATTTTTAGAGTCAATGACAGCATCTGATGCCAAAGAAGGCCAAACTGCAGCCATTTGTAATTGAAGAAGAGGTTCCTTCTCCTGTATGTCTTCTTCTTCTTCTTCTTCTAATAATAATCTATTGTTTTGTTTATAATTTTCTTTAAATCTTTTGATAATAAAAGTCAATCGAATCGAGACTTTAATCTCATTATTGTCTTCAAACTCGCGATTTATTAGTTCTAAAAATTCGTTTAAATATTTGAATCGAGAATTTCGTGAGATTTGAATTATTTGAAACTCTTTTCTCATATTATTCTCAAAGAACGCGATTCCAGAGAAGAGATGTCTTTCTTTACTCCATTCTATAAGAAGAGGAAGACAACAATGAGTTGAATTCAAAGCCATTGAAACCGAAGACAAGAGAAGACGTAATTTGTCTTCACTTTTGGACAAAATCTCCGATTCTTTTGTCGATAAGAGAAGAAAACTTTTAATTCCGAAATATTCTCCAATAGAAGAGTTCACTCCTCCTATTGGCCACTCTTCGCTTTCATTGTCTTCTTTTGATTTATAATAAACCAAAGAAAATATTGTTTTCGAGAAACGAATTAATTCCTGTTTTTGAGTCCAAACGCCGCCAAAAGTCAACTCATTTTCCGTCACTTCAGACGAATCTTTACCGCAGAGTTGCCATCGAGTGATGACTTCCTCCAAATCAGAGACAAATCTCTCCCAATCCGAAGCTGTGGTAAAATCTGTTATTTCGAAGACGTCTTCACTCATTATAATAAACAAATAAAGAGAGACATCTGTCGGCCAAACATTGAAGTGCGGGAAAGCATTTGAACTAATGTTAACTCAAATCAAAGGTTTGGTTTCTTTGGTCACTGGCGGTGGATCTGGTCTTGGTTTGGCCGTATGTCGACGTCTGGCAGCTCAAGGATCGCGAGTTATTACTTTAGATCTGAAACCAAACGAAGAATTGATTGAAAACGTGTTTCCATTAAAAGGTTTTTTTGAAAAATAAAAATTTCTTTTCAAACGTTTTTCTCATTTTTGAGGCGATATTCGTAACGAAGAAGACATTAAACGCGCGCTAACTCTTTGTGCCGACAAATCAGGAAATCCTAAACTCGATGTTCTTGTAAACTGCGCGGGAGTTTCAAATGCTTTCAAAATATTTAATTTTGAGTCAAAAAGAGCGCAAAGATTAGAAGATTTTAAGGATTTAATTGAAATCAATGTTTTCGGAACTTTTAATGCAATCAGACTTTCCGTTGAATTAATCAACAAAAACCAAATGAGTTCTTCCGGTAATTCTTTCTATTAATCTCTTTCACCACTAATTTGTTGTTTATTAGGCACTCGCGGCTCTATTGTCAACACATCCAGTATTCTGGCGACTGATGGTCACGAGGGTCAAGTTGGTTATAGCGCTTCACAAATGGCAATCAATAGTATGACTCTTCCTTTGGCCAGAGATTTGTCTTCTTCTGGAATAAGAGTGAATACAGTGGCCACCGGTTTCTTTGACACTCCTTTAGTGATGAGATGCGATTCTCCAGAATTAATGGATTTTCTAAGATTGACAACTCCTTGTCCTTCAAGATTAGGTGATCCAGATGAATTTGCTTTTCTCGTTCAAAATCTTATTGAGAATGAGATGATTAACGGAGAAGTTATTCGAATCGATGGCGCAAATCGTTGGCCCGAAAGGGGTTAAAACTTAATGAATAAAATAAAAACGTAATTTGTGTTGAAAACAATAATGAGTTCTATTATAACGAAACGCGTCTTAAATAGAATTCGGTTAAATAATGGGCGGACTGTTATCGGCACAAGCCACGCCTCTCAAAGAGACGACTGTGTCTTCACTTCGAAGTTGTCGTCCGGTATTGTTGTAAGTGTTGAGAGAAATAAATTGAAAAAATTCAAAAAATTCAAAAATCTCTTCTCAAAAGGTATTGGCTTTGAATCGAGCGATTGGTGCGAATGCTTTATCTCGTGTTATGGCCTCTCAATTAAATGAGACGTTATATCAGTTACAAAAAGATCAAGAATTAAGAGTTCTTATAATCCGTTCCACAGTTAATGGAATATTCTGTGCTGGGGCTGATCTTAAAGAAAGAGCGACAATGCATGAAAAAGAAATTCCTCCTTTTGTCGCTAAACTAAGAGCTATCGCTAATGCCATTCATGACTTCCCTTTTCCAACCATTGCAGCCATCGATGGCGCTGCTATTGGCGGTGGTCTCGAGTATGCATTGGCCGCCGATCTTCGAGTGGCCTCATCCAATGCCAAGTTAGGTCTCGTTGAGACTAAACTCGCTGTTATTCCGGGCGCAGGTCTCTCTCATTAACTCTTAATTAGTCTTAAAAACTCTAAACTCTTTGTCTTTTAGGCGGAACTCAAAGACTTTCGCGTTTAATACCAATTCATTTGGCAAAAGAACTAATATTCACGGGAAGACTAATAGATGGCCATCAGGCCGCGCAAATGGGAATTGTCAACTATTCGGTCGAACAGAATGACAACGGAGACGCAGCTTACAGGAGATCAGTCAAATTGGCCGAAGAAATGTTAGACAACGGACCCATTGCTCTGAAATTAGCAAAACTGGCGATAAATAAGGGCTCAGAAGTGGACATAAACTCGGGTCTGGCCATCGAAGCCGTTTGTCATACTCTAACAGTTGGAACAAAGGACCGATTGGAGGGTTTGGCCTCTTTTAAAGAGAAACGTTTACCGAAATATCGCGGAGAATAAGAAGAAAACATTTATTTCTCTTAAATCGTGTTTTAATTCAAATTAATTCCGAAATATTTTGTAAACAAATCTGACGTCAGTTATGAGTAAAACCGAGCTTTTGTTCCCTTTTTAAGATCAATAAAGCATTTAATTCCTATTGAGTGGACTCAACAAAAGGGCCAAATGTTGAGTGAGAGCCAGTGTTGCTCAGCAACACATCAATGAATGCCATCTTTTTGAGTGACAGTTATGTCGAAAGCCCCGAACGATCCGTTGGCCACTTATAAACTGGTGGTTGTGGGCGATGGCGGTGTCGGCAAATCTGCGCTAACCATTCAGTTCTTCCAGAAGATGTTTGTCACGGATTACGACCCGACTATTGAGGACTCGTATATACAGCACACGGAAGTCGACCAGAAGTGGTGCGTACTCGACGTTCTCGACACCGCCGGTCAGGAAGAGTTCTCCGCAATGAGGGAACAGTATATGAGAAAAGGCGATGGATTTCTATTAGTCTATTCCGTTACCGATAAGCAGTCGTTTGAAAATATTCGTCACTTTTATACTCAAATTCTTAGAGTCAAAGACAGAGACAGTTATCCAATGCTTTTAGTCGCCAATAAAGTTGACCTTGTACATTTACGCAAGGTCACAGAGGAACAGGGCCGTGAGATGGCCGCACAACTTAAGGTCAGTTCTTTGGCTCAATCTTTGGCTCTTTTGACCTCTGCTTTCAGGTGCCGTATATCGAGACCAGTGCCAAAGACCCGCCGCTCAATGTGGACGCAGCCTTTCATGAAGTGGTGCGTATCATAAGGTTAGTCCTCACAACTCATAAGACAAACGATTAACTTTGGATATAATTAGGAATCAGCCGCAGAACAATGATAAAAGACGTCTTCAGTGGTGGCGAAGAAGTAAACGTCGCGACAAAAAGTGTTCGATTCAATAGTTTTCTATCTTTTTATTGTCAATAAAAGTGAGTCACAGTTCGTCGCGTTTTCTCTCAACCCATTGCGTCAACTCTTCTAGCGATCGATCGCCAGAATAGAGTTCAGGGCTTTTCGCAGATTTTCTCAATAAATAAATTGTCGGAAAAGCCTTCACTTCAAACATATCGGAGACATCATTAGCTGTGGCGTCCATTTTGGCCACAATCACGTCTTTAGATAATAGTCTTTCCGCCACTTTTCGATAAATGGGTTCCAACTTTTGGCAATGACTACACCAAGGTGCATAAAACTCTATCAGAACGTCTTTCACTGAATTTGTGACCAAAGCATGGAATGTGTCGCCAACCACTGTCACGACGGGCCCATCATTACGAGAGGGTGCAACTTGAGATTTAAGTACTCTTTTCGCTCTTCCATTGAGAACGTCGTCGACAAAAGCGTTGAGAACATTGGCGTCAAAGTCTTCATTCGGAGTCATTGCGTATCGAATTCCTGACGCTTCAAAGAAACCGACGTTTATGTCTTCTCCGCTGTCATCGAGTTTTAAATCTTTGAGTTCTTCCAAATAATCGTTTTCTCGCGACACACAGAATGTGATTTTGCCTTTGAACCGATTGGACACTTCCAATACCTGTCGGCGCGTCATTTGGGTCTCTAAAAAAAGGGAATCAGTTTCGGCAAAAAGTGGTCAAAACTCACGTTTTCGGTGTTCGAAAGAGAAGTCGACGTCATAATAGACGACAACTAAAGGAAACTTTTGGAACAACCATTGAGTGGTCGGAGTTCTGAACCCAACTAAAGGCAAAGAATTGTTTCCAATAAAGTGAGAAATTTCTTCAGTCGTTATCGAAGAGTCCTTTTATAGAAGAAAAGTGAGATTTTATTTGAGAGAAATGAAAGCAAACCATTGAAAGTCGATATCTTTTGGGTTCAAACTTAGACTCAAACCATTCGGAGTTAAAGACAATCATTGAATCGACGATTTCTTTCAGTTCTAATATCACTTTCGGATCAAATGAATGGAAGAAACGGAAATTGCGTTCGCGTTCAGAAAACGCCGCTTCAATAAAGACCTCAAACAAAGGGTGAGTTTCGCTCTGAAATAATCCCACGACTGATGGCCAGTCTGGAGGAAGGGCTTTCTTAAGACGCGTCACTGACTCGAAGAGAGCCGACGGCGATATAGTCTGAGCTTTCATGTACTCAACAATAGCCGTCTCGTCGCGACCGCCCGAATATTTGAAAGGCTTTCCCTTTCGGAACACCAAAAGAGTCGGATATCCGGAAACATCGAAACGTTTTGTGAGTTCCGTTTCCTTCGTGGCGTCAACTTTCGCCAATTTAATCGGTTTCTCGAGTTCTTCGAGTCGTTTGGCCGCTCTTTCGTATTCTGGAGCCAATCGTTGACAATGACCACACCACGGCGCGTAGAACTCCACCAAAAGCAGATCCTCGCTTTTCAATGTCTGATCGAAGTCATCTGAAGTTAAGGTAATGACTACTTCTTTGGGTGGTTTCCACTCGGGATCAGCTCTTTGACGCATAAATTCAACAATAGAGAGCGCAGTGCGTCCGCCGTTATACTCCTCTTTGGTTCCATTGGCGAAGAGAAAAATAGTCGGAACTAAAGGACAAAACCATTAGAAAAGAATTGTTTCGATTCACTGACAGCTCTGAACTCCAAATCTCTTTGCGAGCGATTCTTCTCTGATTGCGTCCACTTTAGCCAAAGGAATATTGTCTTCTTCGAGCAGTTGTGCGGCGCGAGAGTACTCCGGAGCCAATTGCTTGCAATGTCCGCACCACTCGGCGTAGAACTCGACTAAAATCAAAGGTTTGGACAAAACGACTAAATCAAAGTTCTCCGAAGTCAACACTTGGACGCTGTCCTCCACTTGGATCTTGAGAGGACCGCCATCGCCTTCCACGACAGGAATCTCTTCTGGAGAGACAAATGTGAGACAAAAGAAGAAGAAAATATGATTCGTTTATTACTCTCTTCTTCGCAATTAATTAACAAAAATTGGAGAAAAATAAACAAAAGATTTGAAAGCATTTCGACTCAGAGGTCATTGACATCAATATCTGAATCAACTTTTGTGACTCTTTTTCACTCAAATCTTATTTCAAAATAAATGTCTCATAAAAACTGAAGTATTTTAAGTAAAATAAACGATTATTCGTCTGAAGAATAAAATTCAGTGAATTTCGCCGAAAAGTTGGAAACAATTGAAAAACTATTGAAAGTCTATTCAAACGCTTTTCCACTGATTTTCGACTAAAATCTCGTTTCAATGAAAGCGATTGTCAGAGAAATTGAGTGAAATTCGCGACAATTTGTGACACAAACTATCGAAAGTTGTCACTCAATCACCGATTTGTCACTTGAAATACCAAGAGCTGACATCTGTCATCTGCTAAGACTCGAGAGAACACCAGATGACGCTTTCACTTCTTGAGCTGATGTTTGTATGACATCTGAATTGCTGTCTGTTTTCATAAAATGGCAGAATAGCTGTCAATCTCTTCAATCGATTGTCTTAATTGCCTTTCAATCCTTTGATGTCTTAAGACATTGATTTGTTAAAAGCGTTAATCAGTTTTCTGTTAAAAGTCTTTCTGAAAAGTTTGAGAAAACAATTGAAATGTCATTGAAATCAAAGACCGCTTTTGTCTTAATTGATGAACAAATTGCTCTTCAGTTCCAACTTTGATGACATGACTTTTCGATGAGTTTGTCGTCAATCTCTTTGAATTGTGGCCAACGATATGTCGCGCACTTTCGCCGGTCTTTCGGGCACTTATAACGTGAGAGCAAACGAATTGGCGCTCCAGAAGAATACCAAATCGATTCGATGTCTCGTCTACTTCTTGGATGACACGCAACATGTCTTTGAAGTGGATGTGAGTCTTCTTCTGCTATCAAACTCTTCTTAAACTAATTTCTCTAAAGAGACGCTCAAAAGGACAGCATTTGTTGGATGTGGTGTTCCGTCACTTGGAGCTCATCGAACGCGACTACTTTGCGCTACAATTCGCCGACTCTTCGCATCAGAACAGCTCTTTTGTGAGTTTACTTTCCGTTTGATTTCCTTTAGTCTAAACTCTTGTTTGAAGCGATGGTTGGATCCAAACAAAAGGATTCGCAAACAACTGAAGTCCGGTGCGCCCTATCTCTTGTACTTTAAGGTCAAGTTCTATGTCACCGAACCGTCGCGTCTTCTGGAAGAGTACACGCGATACCACTTTTTCCTGCAGATCAAGAAAGACATCCTCAGCGGTAAACTAATAGCTCCAACGCCGGCATTGGCTATTCTGGCCTCTTATGCTGTTCAATGTATGTGAATATGTTGTCCTTTTGACTGATAATTAATTGATTGTTTTTTTAGCCGAATTGGGAGACTTTTGTGCGGAAGAACACAAAACGGGTTATATTTCGCAAATAAAACTGATTCCAAACCAAACGCAAGACTTTGAGCAAAAAGTGTCGGAATTGCATCGTTTGCATAGAGGAGAGACTCCCGCAGACGCAGAGTTTAATTACTTGGAACAGGCTAAGAGTCTCGACATGTATGGCATCGAACTGCACAGGGCTAAGGTCTGTCCTCTTTCTCGCAAACCAATTGATTGCAATGAATTCGGAACTCAGGACACGAACCAACAGGAGATACAGATCGGAGTTTCGGGAACTGGACTCTCAGTAATGCAGAATGGCGTCAAAGTAAATCAGTTCTCCTGGGCCAAAATTGTGAAGATCTCCTTTAAGAGAAGACATTTCTTTGTTCAGCTTCGAAGAGAAGGCGTAAGTCTTTTATCTTAAGTTACAAATAATACCATAAAAAGGTCTAAAAATCAGTCTTTTATTAGAACTGAAAAAAGTCTTTTTGATTAAAAACTAATGTTTTGATCTATTGTTAGACCGAACGCTTTGACAATCTCTTGGGATTCAATCTGTGCTCATATCGCGCGTGTAAAGCACTCTGGAAGAGTTGTGTGGAACAGCACACTTTCTTCAGATTACAAACACCGAAACCTCACACCAAAAAGTTTTTCTTCTTCTTCAGTCTCGGATCCAAATTCAGATACAGGTATTCGAAGTTTAGTGAAACGACTTTTTCACAGATCTATTCCTCGAAAGCAGTGGTAAAACAGAGTTTCAAACTCTCGAAGAAAACAAAAAACGTTTGACGCGAACGGAGCGCACATTCATTAGAACCCGAACCTCGCGATTCACGCGTCAAACGGTTCCGATTCCACACATAAACAACTTAATGCTTTCGAGTAATACCAACAGCGCTTCCAAGAGCTCCTCCTCGCAATACAAAGTTGCGAACGGCACAAATACAGGCAAAACAGCACAAACACCGCCAACCAGTGTGACGCCGACTAGTGTCAGCGCACAGCATAGACCTTACGACAGCTTTAGTTATAAAATACAATCAACAGAATCTCCGTCTCGAACGCCACGAAACGCTTGGATTTCACTCAATCAGTGAGTCTTTAACTTATTTCATAACATTTGAGACTCTATTCTACTCTAACACTAAATGTCAAACATTGAAGACTTTCTTTATTTCTTTTTTGTCATTTAAGTCAAGTTTTTCATTCATTACAATACCTGTGCATTGATTTGAAGATCGACTCTAAACTTGATTAATAACTGTTATCTAAACTTCACATACAATAGATGTCCCGCCGTTTTGCTCAGAAACTACAAACCATTTTCAATTATTTTCGGTTCGTCTCTTTGTTTGTATCCAAAGAATGCTAGTATTGATCTAGGACATCCACTTAATTGTGTTTGTCTTCATATTATTACATGTTTTAAAAGTTGCATATTTTGAGCAAACATTTCGCTAACGATTTCCGACTGAAAACCTGTTTTATAAGTTATAAGAACTCATTATTCATTGAATTCTGCAAAAAGTATTTCACAATTCTTTGTAATTGTCTTTCAATTGAGTCGATCTTCACTTCAATAAACAAAAGAGTAATAAAATTCAATTAATTTTTACTTTTTTTCGACTCGAAATCAATGACTTTTAGAAATGATAAAAACAGAAATTCTTGATTAGAAGCTCAGAACACAAACAATTTTTTACGAAATTATGTTTTTAACACATTTTCAAAGAACAGATAATAAAAAGGTTTAGAATGTGATGTCATTGTAGATAACATTGAATCGTTTCTCAATTATTTTCTCAATTAATAGATTTCGAAACCTTTTTATTCGTGTTTTGCTTTTCGGACAAAAAATAATGATTTCATTGAATTTATTGCTTTTGCTCTCAAATTGAAATAAACATTTGTTTCTCAGCACAACTTCGGGCAGCGCTTACTGTCCGACAGCGATCTCACTCAAGTCATTGCCATTCATCGACAAGGACTGTCCTCAAGCAAGTGAACCCCCTTTAGGTCAGTCACCGCCCAACCGATTATCCTCATTGAGTGACGACTCGTCTCCCATACATTTGGTTACAATTCACATGAAACCGGACGACGAGGGAAGGTTTGGCTTCAATGTCAAAGGAGGTTATGACCAGAACTGCCCGGTCCTCGTATCTCGAGTGGCCCCCAATACACCTGCAGATAATGCATCGCCCAAACTGCGAGAAGGAGATCAAGTAATGACCATTAATGGCAAAGATGTCAGTGGACTCACACACGAACAGGTCTGACATTCATTTAATTTCCTTAATTTGACGATTCATTGAAAATGAATTATTGTCTGATCGACCTTGATGCTTTTATTACACTTTCATTTGCAATAAATCTTATGATTTCATCAGTTTTTTGACAATTAATATCTAAGACAAGGATCTGCTCTTTTGCTTTGGGCCTTAATTTCTCGAATTACTAAATATTTCTTTTTTCAAATATTTTCACAAAATATCAAATCCAATGTCTTTGTCTTTCAACAGATCGTCCAATTAATTCGATCTACACGTGACTCCGGACCAGAGGCTGAACTAATACTTACAATCCGTCCCAACGGTAATACCTTTGATTTGATTGCGATTTCAAACGCTTTTGATTACTAATTATTAGAAGAAATTCCGGATTTTTGTCTTTTGACTCAATCTTTATTCAAAGTCCAATACTATAGACATAGTTATGAACCCATTGTGTCTTCGATTAGATATAAAATTATTGATAACTCTTATGATAAAAGCTATTAAAGAGTTTTTAATCCGAAATCAGTTTGGCTGCCAAAGCGATAATCTTTGTTAAAGAGAGGACTAATCTCTAATATAAACCACTCTTTCTCTCAGTGTTTCAAAACTCTATTATAAGTTATGTCAAGATTTTGAAGAATTTTCAATTTTCACTTTAAATCAATGAGTGTTTCTCACAAATTCATTGTTTGTTAGTCATAGCACTTGGAGGGGACACTCCTTTCGTAATATACTCTTTGGTTACTTAAGATAAGAGCAATTGAACGATAAAAGTGACTTTAATTCATTTCTTAAAGTATTTTGTTACGCATTTTCCGTTTTCTTTGAAGTTTTATTGGAAGTGTTTAAAAGACAAAATCGAAATCTGATGTCATTCGACATAAACTATTGCATTGATTGTCATCTTTTAAGTCAAATAAAAACGGATCCATTGCTTCGCTGTTTCGGTCGCGCTATTTATCGCTGCTGTAAATCTTTTCAAATGTTTTTAACGATTATTTGTTTAAACTTTTATTGAAAATCTAAAGTAATGGTCAAAAAACTTGTCTTAACTATAGTTTATACCCGCGATGGCGTTCTGCCAGAAGAGCCCCCTTTCCAATACATTCCGGCGGATATTTCCCCGACCTCTCGGATTAACGGACAGTGCGATCCTCTCGACGAGTCTATGATGTTATTACACGAAGGCCTCGAAAGTGGAAATATTGTCTTACAGTTTGAAGTGAGTCTTGACTTCTGATTTACACTCGATTAACGCAATATTTATAGCAATTATATCGGAAAAAGTCGGGCGAATTGATGGCAGCCGCGCGTATGAGTGACAATCTCTCTAAAAATAGATACCGAGATATTTCTCCCTGTAAGTGGACATCCGTTTTGGACACTATTTTATGCTGATATTTGTCCGCAGATGACTCAACTCGAGTGGTATTAAACGACTGTTTGACCGGTGATTATATAAACGCCTCGTTTGTTAATATGGAGATCCCTGCGAGTGGTCTCCTCAACAGATATATCGCAACTCAGGGCCCTCTCAAAGAGACCACTGAGGACTTCTGGCTTATGGTTTGGGAACAGCGATGTCCTCTCATAATAATGGTTACGCCTCTCGAAGAGAAAGGCCGAAAAAAGTGCCATAAATATTGGCCCGAAGAGGCCGAAGAACTAGTGATTTACGGACTCTTTACCATTAGTTTTATTAAACAAAACGATAGTTCGGCGACTATTGAACGCCAGTTCAGACTAAATGACCGAAAAGTAATCACTTCTCTAAACATTTGTTTCAGTCTTTTAATAATACTTTTTTTAGACAAATGAAGAGCGATTAGTGACACACTTGCAATACCTGGCTTGGCCTGATCACGGCGTTCCAGACCAGGACAATGATTTTCTCGACTTGATTTGCAAAGTCAGAGAACTAAGAGAACAGTTTATGGAACCATTCATTGTTCACTGCAGGTAACCATTGAACACCTTTTGGTTCAATTCTCTCTAATTAATGACATTTTGTTATTCAGTGCGGGTATTGGAAGGACAGGCGTACTGATTCTGATGGAGACCGGTATGTGCCTTATCGAAGCCAATCAGTCGATATTCCCATTGGATTTGGTCCGCATAATGCGAGATCAGAGGGCAATGCTTATACAGACGTCCTCTCAATTCCGGTTCGTATGCGAAGCCCTATACCGGGTATATAAGGAAAAACTGGTCCAACCTTTACCTGAATTCCGGATCTGAACGCAATTTTTACGACATTTATAACAAATTATATAATTTTCAAATACAAAGCAATGAATCGAAAAATTAGTTATTTATCTGACGATTGTATTAATCGATGAAATAGTGTTGAACGCAATTGTGGTCAACCCATCCATCGCTAGTCATTTAGACGTTTTGATAAACTTTGTCGGCATTTATATTAATATAACTATTGATAGCTCTTTCATATAATTCACATTCAATTAATTTATGTAAAAGTCATCGGAAAACTATTTTCTGTAAATATATTTTATTTTTATTCAACTCTCCTTTCATTTAGTCCTTCATTTCATTAAAACTATTTAAGTATTTAAAGTATTCCATAATAGAAATCAATTAGAATTATATTTTTACTCTCAAATGAATTGTCAGACAATCTTCTGTTTATTAAATCATTTGTTTCATTGATTTTGGTTTACATTTGAATTAAGTTTTTGTAAAACAAATTCTCAAATAAATTTCAATTCAAATCTATTGACTTATTCCTCCGCTTATCTCTCAAGTGATCACTT
>JAQIYB010000041.1:0-19742 GCA_034699325.1 Oribatida sp. Gr-Ori-00743 | reverse complement strand
GTTTCTTGTCTTAAAAACAGATTAATTACGATAAGAATCTTCACATCTTTTTCTTGTTTTCTTTCTTTGTTTCCTCTGTTTTTGGTTTTTGTTTTGAACATAGTTTTAGTTATCAGTGTTTCCTATCGATTGTTATTTGACTCTTAGATACTTTTATTGTTCTTTTGGCTCAAAATTCGCTAATTTTTTGCTTTTAATTGCTCTCATAATAGGCTTAACTCATTTGCACGAAGAGATGCCGGCCTCCAATATGGCCAACTTTAAGCCGACAATAGCTCACAGAGACTTCAAGTCGAAGAATGTTTTGCTTACTAAAGACCTCAACGCGTGTATCGCCGACTTTGGTCTGGCGCTGGTCTTCTACCCGAACGCCACGTGCGGCGATGCGCATGGACAAGTGGGCACACGCCGGTATATGGCACCAGAAGTATTGGAGGGCGCCATTAACTTTTCGCGCGACTCATTCCTGCGCATCGATATGTATGCCTGTGGTCTCGTCCTTTGGGAACTAATGTCCAGATGCAAGACCCTTGACATGATTCCGGGCGACTATCAGCTGCCCTTCGAAGAGGAAGTGGGACAACATCCCTCTCTCGAAGATATGCAAGAGATTGTCGCTCAGACGAAGAAGAGGCCCGCCTTAAAAGAGCAGTGGCGCAAACACGAAGGCATGAGCGTTCTCTGCCAGACCATCGACGACTGTTGGGATCACGACGCAGAGGCCCGTCTATCGGCCTCCTGTGTTGGGGAACGCATTACCGCTGTTATGGGTTACGATTTAGTCGTTAGTATTTCGACAAATTCTCATTATTGCCGGAAAACACATCAAATCCCTTAAGAATACCAGTTTAAGTCCACTGGCATTCTATGTAACGTCTCCCCCACCCCTTCGCCCCCTCACCCGACAAATTTAAACATAATTCGTATCCTTTTCTTCGCTTTTAATCTATTGATCGATACTAAGCATAAGTTTAGCCGAAAATTCCTCACTTTTTCGGGTAATTTAAAAGAGTAAATCGAAATTTATTTTGTATATAATTAGTGTTTATTCGTACGAATAAATCAAATTCAGATGAAATTTGAGTAAAGAACATTTGTAACAAATCTTAATCTCAAGGAAAATATAAGTCTCTATATATTTATCTAATTATTATACGATTTAAGACATCATTTTGTAAATAGAAATACAAATATTTGACAAAAAAGTGTTTTTTATAAACAATTCTTTTCAAAGAAGTAATTCATTACTCGAAACCGTTTTTATCATTAATTTGTTTGTGTTTTACATTTGACTTAAGACTACACTTAACGACAATTTATTGTAAAGAAAACAAAACAAAAACTACCCTTTTTTCGTGCAGAGTGAGTCGTGTGGGCTTTTTTAGCATTTGTCCAAATTCTCAGTCATAATGGGATTGTTTATATTGAATGAACCTGTTACGCCATAATTTATCTTCCTACTAGTACCCTGGACGTTTTAGACGTTAGTTTGTTAGTTACCATGGGCCTATTTTATTGTTGCTAAGTGGAGTCAGCCGGCAGAGCCCAGTTTGGCTTATTTGTAAAGAAAAAGGTTATTTAATTGTTAAGTTGAGAATCATTTCGATCCACTGATTGACAAATATTTGACAGAAAATATCGGTTAAAATACAGAAACAGATAATTATATCATTAAATATAATATAAAGAAAATGTAATTAAAAAATAGTGAGCTTTTGATGTGAGTATAAAAACAACTAAAAAATGACTTATTTGTGTGTTTTGGCTGTTTTTGTGCCTTTTATTTGACTTTTAATTTCTTTGGATTTGATTTATAATTGAATCATACAATCAGATGATTATTAATTTAATTTGTTTTTTGGTCATTCATTTCGCGCACCACTACTTTACTACCTCTTCATTCGTATTCTTATTCTCAGAATCATTACAAATATTGTATTCAATTTTATTATAATTATTGAGAAATACAACAAAAATGAGTTAAATTTCATTTCTAAATGTATTTTAAAATTTAAAATCGAATAAAATACTAGTTTTAACGAGAATTATGTCTATCACCCTGGTTCATTGACTTCAATTAACTATTCCAGATTTGTCAATATCCGGGGTTGGTTTGAGCACACCATATAACGCCCGATTTAACTGATTCTCTGGTCTCTCTTCAGTCTCAGCCCTTCACTTAATTCTGTGGCAAATATCACGTTTGCGGTTAATCTAGAAGTGCCAAGATAGTTTGTTTCAATTGTAAGATAACATTTTGAGTTAATATTTCAAATTTTATTCTTTTTTATTCTTCTTTAGATATTTTGAGAAAATCTCATTATTTGTGATAAATTTCTGTCAGAACTTCTGATTCCTTTTCAAATTCATTTCTATTCTCATTATTCTGTGCTCTGAATTCCATTTATTTTATTTTCGGCTTTTCTTTTGCGATTAGGATATGAATAATTTAATTAAAACAACTTTTATCTTGATTATTTCTTTGCTCGGAATCAATTCTTCCAATTGGAAATCAGCAAAAGTCAGAGAAAAGTTTGATTTGATTTTCAAATCACTTTTATTTCATTTTTCTCATAAGAATTTCGACAAATTTTATGGTTCGCGTAATCAAAGAAAAGGTCATTTAATACATATTTGACTACAAATGTCTTCATTTCTATCTTTATATCCATTCCTTTGAATTTGTTTTTAGTTTTAACCCTTAATTGAATTATCAGAGAATTGACGATAAATAAGAGTAATATTTATGTTTCGATAAAATTTATGTCTAAACAAAAAGTGGTATAAAATGTAGTTTTGTGTGAAAACTACAATTCATTGAATCGTTTGAATGACTCGTCGATTGTCGTCAAAGGAGACGTCAAGACTTGCGATTCCCACCATTTTTTGTTCAGATTATCGACATTTTATTAATTTTCCCAACAAATTAGTCATTCTTTCCACTGATTTATATCTTTAGTGCACAGAATAAAAACAATTAAAGAAATGCCAAATGTTTATATCGTTTAATGAGTGTCAGGATGTGTATGGCGTTTGCGGCACCTGACGGGCGCCTCAAGTCAGCCAACGTGTGGGCGATGAGCTCGACATTATCTCAACTCTTCCGCTCCTAAGAAATGCCAACTGTTCTCTACTTCTTTTTGCAAAAACCATTTAATTTGAAACATGAGCAAGGTGGATTCGCTTATTTACTTCCTGTGATCACCAATTTTCTGTCAAAAAAGTAGAAAACAATAAAAAGTTGTTATTCCATCTTGTTATACTGGATCTAGGTAATCTTTATTAATTAATGGCCAGGCTTTGACTTACTACTCAATTTATTTTTGTTTAAAAAAGAACCTTGTTCTTATTGTCGGCGATACAAAGTTGAGTGTAATTGACAGTTCAGTAATCGGGGAAAATAAATATCTTTTACTCGACTCTTATTTTCAGAGCTTTAATCGTAGGTTAAGTCAATTTCATAGATTAGATATGAGTCTAATTTTCGTGTAATAAAAGGGTTTTAATACATATTTGACTTTCAATAGAGTTTTGCGAATTTTTTCTAAGAATTCTTCAAAAATGATATTTTTATTTACGATATGCTATCAAATGAATGCAAACATTAAAATCCAAATCCAAATGCAATTTGTGGAGTGGTCGCCAACTGCGGGGCATTTATGAAAATCTCCCTGAGTTTTGAAAAATATATGCCATAAAACACTAAAAATACCCTAGTTAGAATTAACAAAATGTTAACATTACCCATATGAAAAGACACTTGGTCTGTCGATGTCTTGTCAAATTTTCCAAAATGATAGCGGACCTTGGCAATCCCTTGCAAAGAGTTCTGATAATTAATTCAAAGACTCCTCCAATGTTTAGAGTCCAACACTATTTATATAACAATTTTTTAGACAAATGAATGAATTGAGTGATAAAACACCTGTTCTTTGGAGTAATTAATTAAAGTTTTGACTTTTCTTTGTCTGAGTCGTTGGAAACAAGTAAAGAGCACTTTAGCTCATGCAAGAAGTTTTCCGCCTAATAATAATTAATTAATATACATTACCAGGGTTGTTTAGAATTTATTTACTTTGAGATTAATTAGAGCCTAAAAGGATCAAGCCAAAATATTATAGTTTGAAAATCATTTCCAAGCCATTAATATTGTTCCTGTACAACTTTGATTTGAGCGATATTATAAATGAGTATAACTTGGTCATACACTCCAGTCATTAAAATTTTTAAAATTTAATTCATTTCATAAGATTTTATTGGGAATTAACGCAAATTTGTGTGATTCACGTCATCTGATTAAAAGTCACATTATTTTTGTATCAAATTCCCGATAATTTGTATATTTTCTATGTTTTATCAAATTTTCTGGATTTTCGTCAAAAGGCCAAATTTTGCACAATTTTTCATTTAAATGCAAATCAAAATTATAGTGAAATCGGATTTTCAATGAATTTAATCGAGTAATTCGTCCAAAGTATTGAGTGTTGAAATCGATACCTATTTGTCTCTAAACTCTGAAATCCAAATAAACGATTGGATTTGAAATCAAACACTTCACACAAATATTACAGAATATTCTTGGAAATTGTGTGAAATAATTAGTGTAATCGGCTTTTATTACAACAGAATATACACTCTTTTTATGCTAACATTTAAATCCCAGATAATAAAAACATAATACTTATGAAATTTGAGCCTGGGTAGAGCTTATTTTTATTATCACTTCATACTTTGTTGAGGCATAAATACGAGGACATACTCGCAATATATTTCATGCCAACCAATATGTGACTCTCCAGTGGAACATTGGTCCTAGGGTCAATGTCAACACATTAAAATACCATTAATGATAAGCATTGAAAATGTTTATAACAATGTTATTCTTCAAACAATTGTTTCAAACAATCGATTTTTTATTCAATTTGTTGGCTTTTGAGCAGATGTCAGCCTGGTCTGCGATAACAGGCGGGTATCTTGGCCAAAACCTTCACAGACTTAGTGTTCTGCCCATAGGCGTAATGTTAACATTTTGTTTATTCTAGAGGAGGGGGTATTTTTCTGCTTTTTAAAGCCTTAAATTATATATTTTAATCCCCAGGGAGATTTTTGAATTTCATTGCTGAACTCTGCTATTGAGTCCTCTACTCTTTAATTTGAAAGACAGACTATGGGTTAAAAATGTTGCAATAATTTATTACAAATATCGTTAATTTATAAATTATTCTGAGCTAAGCCAGGCCTTTGTATGCCATATTCTACACTATTTACTTTACTTTGAATTTGAATGTCTTTTTACAAACCATTTCAACAAATAATCAAATTAAACACAAATCACAAGAGAGGACCCAAATTATCTTTTAGTGAAATGACCATGTTCATATTTCTTACAACTTGTTAAAAGAAAACTTATTAATAAATTCTGGAATTTTGAACAAATAAAGAAATTTAATTATAATTTAGAAGAATTCATCAGGGCTAAACTGAATTTATAGCTTAATGTACTAGCTTATAATTTATTTAACTGGTAAGTACACATAAAGAGCTTGGTTATACCCGGATTTCTCTTTCAAAAGATTTTCTCCATAAATATTTTATAAATATTTTCTGCGAAAACAAGTTTTGAATATTTAATAATTTATTTTCAGATTTAAACTTAATTTTAATCTCAAATATCAAATGAATGTTTCGGTAATTCAATGCAGACTTCAATTATTTGCCGGAATTTATTATCCACTCAACAGACTCTTCATTGCAATAAATGATAGACCACTTGAATCTTGGTCTAAAAGGGTTGGCAATATTTATAAGACCAAAGGGAATCATATCGAATAAATTGTGACTAATATTTATTAAACACAATTAAATAATTACATTTAAAAGTACCCGAATAGCCCTATCATTCTCTATTACATCAAATGAATGACTAAACAAATTGATTATACAAAAGAGTTATCAAATAAACATATAATTTATCGCTTTTGAAGCTCCGGGTCAAACAATGTTTACCATTTGAATACCCAGAAATTTGTTTTTCACTTTGATGTCTGTCTTTTGTTTATAAAAGAGAAATTGTATCTAAAAATAATCAATTGGAACAGGATCGGCAAAGGGATCTGGATTCAAATCTCCCTGGTGTCCAAAATTGAATATTTTATTGAGAAGTGCAGGGACTCCTTTTAGTAAATTAGCACACTCCTGCTATTTTACGGTAATTTCTAATAAGTTGGCTGCTTTTATTAGCTTGATTCAGGGTAAATTGACTTTAACCTGTGCAAAATTGCTCAGCAGTCTTTACTTTTCGTATCCGCAATGTCTTGGAATTTTTGTAACAATTCCTCTCTCAGAGATTTGAGCTTGAGCATCTCTAATTCAAACATTAAAAGCAAAATCAAATTATAGATTGTTTTTCCCAATAAATCAAAATTGAAATAAAAATAGAAAAAAAATAATTTATTTATTTATACTTTGATTAATGTTTTTGCCTTTAATTTAATGTTTGTTTAATTCAATGTTTTCGCTAATTATAGAATTGAATTAATTTCTTATTATATTTTCAAAGCATTGAAACAAAATTATTTGTTAGATTAAAATTTCAAAGTCAAGTATCAAAAAAATCTGTTATCAATTATCAGTTGTTTTTCAATGAAAAACATATTGAAATACAATTCCTATCGATTGAAAGCAGAAATCAGTCGCTGAAAAGTTCAATGAAGCGATAATTAGTCGCTAATAGACGATACTATTATTCAGAATTTTATCAAGAATATATTAGGATTAAAGCTAAATATCAAAGTGAAAATCAATTTCTCAAGGAATCTATTTTTTCGATGTCAAGGATTTGTTTACTGAAAGTGAATTCATTTCCTTAGGTTTAGATTTGAGTGAAAATAAATTATACGAAAGTTTTATATAAATCGTTGAAAATTCATTTCGTTTTCTATTTATTGATTAAAAATTTTGTTCTTATCTTTTCGTTTGAAATTATTTTGCTTTGGAGTCAAGAATTAAACTATTATATAGTTTTCCAGAATTGAGCCCTTAATCTATCTTTTGAGTGATTGAGAGGAAGGACTGATCGAGGATACATAAGATAGAGAAATAAAGGGAACAATAGGTTAAACTCAAGTATTCAATCGATGAATTCCTCTGAAAAACGGAATACGTTTTCCCGTTAACTCATTTGTCGCCTGAATTCCTATGGAATTCCTTAGCAAACGATCAGCCCTTCTCTTCTGCTTAAGTATTTGAAATGCTATCAATCGCTTCAATTTGTTTTGTTTCCCGAAAACTCAAAACATTTTTTGGGATCAGAGGAAAAATGATATGAATTTTCACACGAATTCATAATTTGATTTATTTTTCATTTCGAACAAACATTTCATTTATTTTATTTTATTTTATATCAAATGATATTTTATTTCAAATAAAGTCTGGAGAAAAACATTACATAAGAAAAATGTAAATTAAAACTACTTTTGTATTAATCATAAGGAATACAACTGAAACCTAATCTAATTTTTCATTTAATCTAGGTAATAACAACATTAATAATAACGAAAAATGAATAATCAATAGCAGAGGTCCCGGACTTTTAATGATCTGTAGGCCTGACATTAATAATTCATGGGATTGTGTCGCACACCATATATTATACGATAAAAAGCTGTGTTACACAATACATGTTAGAGAATATGTGAATTCTGGGAACAGAATAATGGATACTATCGAACATAATTTCGAAATTCCTTTGAAACGAGGCCGTCAAGCAATCCATTATTTATTTGTGCATGCTTAATATTCATTAGACATTTTCTTTGGAATTTCACCACCTTGGACATTGCCTTTATTGCTTTGATTGCTGTGTTAACAATGGAAATACTAAGTGACCTTGAATCATTTGATAACATTATAACACAATTGAATATTTATATTCGTGCGCGGATTTTGTTATCCTGGTCATACCTGTGCACTAGGTTAACATGTGAACAAACTAGTTGCCCAGAATTTCGTAGAATTCTTTATGTTTTACATATGAGTTAAGCTCCGGGTGCTGTCAGACCAGACCTTCGATTTTTAATTTAGTTTTTGTTTTCACTTTCAATAGAAAGCATTCATTAATAAAATTGAATCACTTTTTCATCAAATGTTTAGGTTTTCCATCAATTTATGAGAAAAATATCAAAATTTTGATTAATTATTCATTGGTTTAAATAAAAGAGAGTTTAATATCCGATAAAAACAAAAACAAATATTGTTTTTGCTTGAAAACAAGTCCGCTCTCCAATTAGCGCTCTTTTTACTACATAATTACACCTTGCTAAAATTGCCCTTAGATGTTTTTTGGACTCCAATTAGATTTAAATTGATTCTATGAATTTAGATATTTTTCTTGTACTCTATTTTATCGATTAATGTAATGTAATTTAAACTCAACTATCAATTAATTAAATCTAGAAATTGAAAGGAAGTCTTGTCTTAAGTGACAATTCTTATGGCATTACGTCATCGGAACCGACTTACGTGTCATTCATATAATGGTTTACACTTTTAGTAATATTTGTCATCAATTATAGCATTTTTAGTCTGTGTTTTGGTTCTAAATATAAATGAATGTCGTTTTTGCCCACAATTTCTGCCGAATTTAATTTAATTTTATTATAAACTTATATAAAAACAATTAATTTAATTGAATATCTGTTGGAAAGGATTATTTTTAGACCTCGAATATAATTAAAGTGCTGTTTTTATTGATGCTTGCTTATATTTCTGTAGTGTCATTAGATTTATATTTGTTTCCTCGCTTAGTTGCTATTAAACAATAAGCAGAATTCCCGTCCCGTTGCGCATCACTGACAGAATTTCAAACACAACTCATTTGTTGTTTCTTAAGATTAGACTCTTTTTATTGATTTATTTTTATGACATTTTATTTAATTTTAGTTCTGTTTAATAGACAATTAAATAATATTAATAATAATAATAATATTTGTCATATGAATAGATATAAAATATACGGAAATTTTAATAATTTTATAGATATTCTGTTTTTGTCTCAAAATGAATATCAAAACAATAAATCGGAGAAAATATTAATTAATTGTTTTATTCAAATGATAAGAGAGTTTACGGCTTTTGTGGGAAATATAATTATTTAATCTCTTTATTGGAGGCCTTCTTAGAAAATTCAAATACTATTCTCCATTATATTTGAGATAAAAATTCCGTTTTCAAAGTTAAAGACCAAAAAAAGTAAATAAAAAATTTCGATTAAAATCAAGAAAAAGTTCAAAAGTTTTTTGGATTTTTCGCTGACTTTCCGAACGATAATTGGTTTAAAGTTAAAGAAATTATAATAATTTTCCGAAACCTTTTTGACAGTATTTTCCGAATTATTAACGAATTCTGAGAATTATGTATAAATAAAATTATTATCATTTAGTCTATGAAAAAGTGTTATGCCTTAGAAATTAGTTCAACCGTTCATTAAGTCATTTAGTGTTTCGGGACTTTCCACTCAAAGCGGATCTTAGAGAGAGTCGACTGAGACTTATGTTGTGCCCAAAAAATCGTAATTATATTTTTTTTGTTTTCACTCACGTTTCAGGTTTTCTCAGATAACAACTATTTGTATATTAGTATACATTAAAACAGTAGAAGAAAATCCGTATTTCTTTCTATAAATAAGTTTTACGGTTATTTCAATAAACAGTTATTGAGAGCACACAGCCATAGGTGTGAGCTACTGATCAGTCACTGTCCTCTTTCACCACTGGTTTCCATGCAGAGCCTCACGTGAAGTCTAAAGACATTCCTCGGGTTTTATTCCTCTGACTAATCGCATCAATAAATACCCAAAAGAGAGAAACTTCTCGAAACTCAAACTTTCGAAACAATATATAATTTTTTGCACTCAAAGCAAACAAATTATTTTCATTTCATTTCATTTGAGGTTAAGTCAAGTGTTTTCTCTTAAGCCATATGGAAGTGAAGGCAAAGAGAACTCATATTATAAATCAACAAAAATATCCAGGTCTTCTAAGGCCTGAGTGGGGGCCGTAATATTTTATTGTATGACTACCCATCATTTTTAAAGCACTGGATTTTAAGGCTGAAAAGATTGCAGGAAATCCACTTTTCTGTCACACAAAGAGCATGGTTAAAAAGGTAGTTTTTGTGCGACGACCTTGGCTATTCCATACCACTTAATAGCCTTTTGAATGTCTGTTCAACTATTTATTTATTTACTCCATTCAAGGATTAAAATATTTTTTCCGCCGAAGTTCTTGGAATCGTAACTAAAAATAGATTTTCAATAATATATTCTCATATTCTTTGATATTATTTCTCAAATTGTTTTTTTCATATTTCATTTTAGAGTAGGATTTGAATCGATTTAACGACTCGAATGAAGTTTCAAATGAATATATAAATGTTTTTTATGATTACTATTTATAGCAAACAAATAAGATATCATTCATTAAGTGGTTATGCAATTGAGTCTCGTCTGTGAGTTAGTCATCACTGGAAAAGAGTTCAAAAACTAGAGAATAGTTTTTCATTATTGACTATTCATTGAAATATCATACGATCTCTGATACAACCGATGTATGACTCAACCGATCCGTGTGTTTGTGAATAATCTTTGATTACTAAACACAGTCTCTCTCCAGACACCCATAAAATGGCAAACAATTGACCAAATTGGCATGGCGCCAATATAACACCTAGTAAGGTGAAACACTAATCTACTAGGCTAACATAAATAAACACTTATTATCAGTATGATACTTTTTTTACATAGGAGCTATTTATATTTCCCGGAACTATTATTTTTCATTTATAAGCTTGCTTCTATGAAAATAGACAATTGGTAAAAGGTAAACTTAAATTGGAAAACTTCTAATGTTTTTAAACTTGTAAAAAAGTTACTTGTTTGTTTGTTTGTATGGTAAGATAAGTTCTCAAAAACGCCTTAATTGGTAAAAAGACAATTATGATTGATAGGAGCGATAGGTTATCGTGAATACCAAGAGACAAAAGGGCATAAAAGTCTTATATCTTGAATATTACGGAAATTTTGTTTTTCAACGGTTTATCGGTATTTGTCGTGTATTTCAATGATTAGACAATTTTTATGGAATAAAAAAGTTATTTAATTTATTGAATCTCTATTTTATTGTATAATAACTACTATTAAAATAAGTTAATCTATGGAAGACTGGAATGCCATCCGTTCCTCTCACTGCTATCGCGTAGCGATAATATTGAACACACGATCTAAGGTCGTCGTCGGTCTTAAGCGCATACTCAGGCATAGAGTGACCAACTTATCAAACAGAAGCCTTTCAATGGTTGGCGTCTGTCTGTAGTGTTTCCGAATGATCAAGCTATTATTAATAGACTATCTTGTTAGATTACTACATTCTAGATAATTGCCAATGAATAGCCCTTTAATGGATACATATCAGCATCAGAGGAAATGTTAGCAAGGGCATTATATTGATCTTTGAGACATCGATTTATTAATGAATCTAGTACACATTGTCTAAAAACATGGAGGTGTGAGTGGCCTATAAACCTGTGATTTTGAAAAATTAAATCATTCAAAGCTATCGTCGATTTATATTAAAATTTAAGCTAATTTTCAATTAATCTTGCTAATCATAATGAAGTTTAAAATTATCAAACAAAATAAAGTGTATTATTGGAGGAAAGCCAGTTATCAAAGATAATGTGGTTATGCTATTACTCCGATCAAAAGTTGTTTGTAGGCATACGTGCGCCTAACAAACAAATGCAATGATATCACTGTAATTCGCTGATTGGCTGCCAATGATGTCAGTGTAATAATACTATTGGACAGACTATTGACAAACAATCTGATGCTAAACTACAGTATAAGTGAAGGACTCAGTCCTCAAGTGATTCATAACTGAATTGTCTCTCAAACGGTTTGCAATACAAAGTTTTGACCAAAAGTTTCTCAAATTTTAAGTTATTTTTTGCGGAAGAGTTTCGTTAAAACTGTTTTCAAGAAGTTTTTCTTCCGATAAAAGTATAGAAAAGATCGATGAGATGAAGATGATATCAACTCAAAGACAGAACAGTTTGTCCCTGTTAAGTGGTGGGCACATCATATCTGACAATCTGAACATCCCTTCATATTCGCCGAACGCTTTGCCCATTCAGCCATTCCTGTGGGACGACGCGGTCGATGACATTAACACACCAGACATTGACCCATCCTTCTTCGAAAACGACAATCCCTTCGAGTTTCTCAAGAAGAATAGTATAAACGGTATCCAAATGGATCAGATGGAGATCATGATTGCCGACGACAACATCGCATTCCTCACAGTCGCAGATCAGACCAGTTTCACGACCGCTGAAGACACAAACCAACAGTCGATGAATAACTCATATGAAGACAATTTCGATTTGTCGACTCTCATAAACCAAACGACCGCTGATGTCGAGTCACAGGCAATGGTATCACCAAATGATGTCCTCGAGAATCAATACATACCCTCAACGACAGCACAACTCCACTATTTGGAGTCGAGACCTATTGACACGATCGCATCGACAGTCAATATCGAGATCATTGCCGACACATCGCTCATCGATACAATGGGCAGTCAGTCGACATTAGATTCGTTCCCTCAGTTTTCGAGTCCCACCCAAACATATTCACCGTCACTGTCATCCCTCACTCAATCGTATGCGAGCCCTTCGCCCTCACCAGCGCTTTCATACACATCAACAACAAGTCAGTCGACTCTGGTCTCAGCCATGGATGGCATCACTTCAGACACAAACACAATTGATAGTCTGATTGAAACCAAACCGGAGCCCGAATTCCTTCAGCCAACTGTCATAAACGACCACTTGTATACCCGCCCTTCCACTTCCTCATCGAGGAAGAGGAAGGCCTCTTCAGAGAAGGAGTCGCCCCGACACAAAAATAATATGGCGTCGAAGAAGTCACGAGTGTCTAAACGGGACAAACAGAAGGAGAATGAGGCGAAGATCCAGCAATACATCGAAGAAAACGCCCGATTTGCGAAAGACATCGATAGGATGGAGAAAGAGATCGCCTGGTGCAAAGCCTACCTCTTCAAGAAAGTGGTTAAACCAGCATCGACGAGCACATCTCAATAAGCACACCATCACACACTCCTTCCTAATCACTAATATTACCACAAATGTGATCTAAACTCCAATAGATATCAATTAACTCCTCATTTAAATCATTGAATAATTTGATTCACGTTTTTAATGTATATTTCATTTTGTATTTAAACTCTTGAAACACAAATTTTAATTATTTATATAATTATTTCGTCAAATCATTCAATTCTTATGACAATTGTTTTGTAAAATATATTATTTGATTTAATCAGAAGAAAAAGTAAATTATATTAATATTGTGTTTGAAAACCATATAATGTTTTATATTATATGCAATTAATTTAATGCAAATAAATATATTTGAAAATATTTTATACATTTTTCATTCATATGATATTTGGCGAAAATTCTCTTATAATTTGGTTTTTTCTTATTTGTAACGCATTTTTCCTGAAATGAGCGGAATAACCAAGGTTCGTTTCAGGTTTTGATGGCGTGGTTTGATTTTAAAGTTTTCCAGATTAGTTTCTCCAATATTTTTAACCAAATTTAGGGTTGAATTCTAACGAAGATGACTCATCTGAGATGACCTACATAACAGAGGTTCATCTCCGTGTCAGAGACCCTGGTCTTTCTTGAGCGGCCTATTTGTTGACCTAAAATCCTAAGGAATGATTCAATAAGTTGTTTACATTGCGTTTAAATTCAATTTGATTTATATTTCTCACGAAAATTATCTTAAATTTAAACTCATTTCCGATAATTTTTATTCAATCCTTTGATTAAAAATTCAATTCTTTTTCAGAGTTAATAATTCAATGGAAACTCAGGGCTTAATTAGTGATTCTAATTTGAGCAAGTCAATTGATAAATTAACCTTGAATTAATAATTAGAGGGGAAAATATAGTATTAGCTTGCCAAATTGCAAATCATTAGGGAACGGTTTTTAACCAAAGGTTTTCCTGTTTTCAAACAACAGTTAATATTTGAGACAAATTATTGAAGGATTAGATTTTGAATCGATGTCTGATTCAACCGATAATATCTATTTAAATAAGAGTTACTCAATGGATAAAATTTACTCCCACTTTAAGGTGAAAATAGAGATAACCAAGGTAGAAACAATAGGGTGTACCTGATAATAGAATCAGCCTTGAATTTAGACTTTTACTCCTGGGTTCTAACAAGATTAGATTTGATGATTTAATGTTTATTACAAGGTCAATTTTATCATAATTTGTAACAATGAATCGCCGACCAAAGTCTGAAATTGAGCTTGGCTATTACTCGAAGCGGTAACAAATATTTTCAGTGCATTTTAATCGATATTTTCTGGGATTAACTGTTTGTAAAGTACTTTCATTTCTTTTATCGTTTGTTTTTCTGACACTCAGTGGAGTCTTATTTATCAGCGACTGTCCCAAAGGGGAACTCTTTTAATGGGACGTCAAATATTACCGATAAACAATACCATATAAAGAAGTTGTCTTGCTTATATTTTTATCTTTTGTCTCATAGATTACCGGCAATGAAACTAATGAATGTACTAGCAAACAAATTAGTTAATTTACTCTTTATAGAATTTATCAATATTGTCATTACATATTTAGTATCAAGCAAGATTAATTAAAACAACCATTGAATTATGCGGGTTATTTAGTTGCCCATGAATATTTTGTCAGAAATTCTGAGTCAGAATTGTGGGTAAAATATTTAGCCGTAATTTATTGCAATGATATCATCCAAAATAAGCTGAAAGCATATGACGTCAGAGGTTTACCCTTTTGTCAGCGCATATGTCATATCCAAAGACCATTTTGTCTCATTTGAGGCGTTGTTTGCTTTGAATTTGATTCATAAATCCCTGTGTTTTGGGCTTAAGTTATAGATTGGTCCTAATTTTATTTGATTTGTTCGTGGTAAAAATTGAAAACAATAATCACTTGATTCTAGTCAAAATAAAACCTTGATAAATCAATATTTAAGTAATGAAAATTATCGGAGAGAGAGTTGTTTATTCGTATTTTGATTTTCACTTATCTTTTGAGTAGTTTTTGAATATTATGAGCAAAACTCGAAACAAATCCGATTTAATTGATGTCAACGAAAGTGATCTTAATTTGAATAAAAGTGTCGACAAAAGCGATGTCAGACCTGAAGAGGAGGAGAGGTTTGAATGTGAGTGTCGTTTTGGTCCAAACGATAGGCCCTGTTATACACAGTTCGACATCAAAGACATGATTGAGCACAGAATCGATTACCAGAGCTGTGATTATTGGGACGACGACTGCTATAATCTACTAAATGAACGGATCATTGCTATAATGTAATTAAAGACCTATTTATTCCTCTTCAGTATTACCTGAGCCCTAATTACAGTACAATTGTTTGCAAGAATATTCTTGAGTAAAACTTTGTTTCTAATTTCATTTTCGGTCGACCCTCAGGTCTGTCCTAATAAACAATTCTCCGGAATCGCAGAATTCAAACCACAAGAAGCAGAAGAGGAGCAAAACGAGCACAAAGTTCTTATGGAGGGGTCGACCCGTCTGTAAGAAACTGTTTCTTTTCGTTCACGCCATCAAAAAGCCCAAATGGACTTACCTTAAGAAGCGATACCTGTGCTATGGAGTGGAGCCCCGACAGCACCAAAATAAGATAAATCCGGTGAACAATAATGCGATAAACACTGAAGAGCGCAAAACAATCGTCGAATTCATTAAAGAATACGCCAAACAAAACGCCCAGAGCTCCAAATCAGACACCAATGTCCTGTTAGGAGCCGACCAATCGGTGAAATCGATTTACAGACACTTTCGGGACAATTACAGCGAACGAAAGATAAGTTATGAGACGTTCAGAAATGTGTGGAAAACTCATTGTCCGAACATTAAATTCGAGGCCAAAAACGACAAGTCTTTGATCGTTGAGTTCATTAAAAACTATGCGAAACGCAATTCTTCTGAGGGAGTGCTGTCCGGTGCCAGCGATTCGCCTAAAGTTTGGATTTTGTCGGCCGAACATAACGTGAAAATAGTTTATTCTGAGTTCAAACAGACATACAATTGTGATATAAGTTATGATGTGTTTAACAATACGTGGAAAACCTGCTGTTCTTATGTCAAGTTTGAGAAGAGCTCTCATTATAATAAAAGAAAATGCAGTCATTGCGGAGCTGACGGTCACACCAATAGGAAGATCGGCGACCATTTCCTTTGTCCTCTAAGAGAGTCTGAGTCCGGACTCTCGGGACTAATGAAAAAAGCGGTTCGAAAATAAAAATTAATTTATGAAAAAAAACAACTCTTTTATTAATTCGCGTTTCAAAATCCTAGTAGGGGTAAGGGTAAGGGGTATTTTGGCTAGACCTCCCCCTTAGCCACTCCTAATTATAACCAAGATTTTATTCGTCAAATGTTTTATTTTATTTAATCTCAAAATTAATTACAAATAATATTCACTGAAAAGACATTTATAGTGAAATTAAAAGAGTTGAGTGTTTATATTAAGACCCTGGGTCAATATTAAGGACCTTTACAAGTTTGGCAACTATTCATAGCCATGGCATCAAATCTCTCGACTTGAATAGTCGTTTGTTGTATTTCATACTTTTTTCGTATAATATTTTCGGCCATTTTTAGGACTCTTTCGGGTTCTGCGTCCGCTTTGATCGCCAAATGAACGGACAGTGCATTTCGGCTCACAGACAATGACCATATATGCAGACTATGAGCGCTCTGAACGCTTTCGATGTCCATCAAGTCTTTCTTAATTGTAGAGTAGTCCAGGTATGTGGGAAAGCCTTCCATAAGTACGTAAACGGCTTCTTTCATTATCCCATATGTGGTGAACATCACTAAAGCACTGAATATGAACGTACAGATCGGGTCCGCGATCTTATAGTCGGGTTTAAAGTGTATAATAAGTGCAGCGATAAAAACCCCAATACTTTGAATGAGATCTCCTAAAACGTGGATCAGAGCCGCCCTAACATCCAATCAAACAAATTAACGTCATTTTAATATTTATCAAATAAAGCCTAAAATAGGAAGAGCTGTCATCAACCATGGTAACTTTAATTTTTTACCTGACATTCATATTGGTGTGAGAGTGGCCATGACTACCGTGACTGTGACTATGGCTGTGCGAATGAGTATGTCCATGATGTCCGCCTTCGGAGTCTTGGCGGCCTTTTTTGCCGCAGAAGACATCAGAGAGTGTAAGTCCCATAACTATATTCATAGCCACCCCCAGACCCGATACTATAAGCATGGCCTCCGAATTGATATTATAATCTGTTCGTCTGACTCTTTCGATGGCTAAATATACGAGAATTGCGGTCAGAATCCAAATCATAAAAATACTGGTGACGGCCCCCAAAACCTCTGCTCTATAGAAGCCGAACGACATTTTTTTAGTCGGCTTTTTCTGACTGATCCATATCGCAAACAGACTGAGCAGAAAACTGGCCAAATCTGAGAGTAGATGCGCCGCATCTGAAATATTGTACAAATTATTACATACTCATAGATGGCCACAGGACCAGGCTTATTTCTAGAAGAGGGTAAAATTTGGGACTTTTCGGTCAACACATAGTACAACGACAGACCTAGGTCCTAGTATCTGTAAATAGATTTTAAAAGTTATCCTACAGATTGGTATCTTTCAAATCATAGGGGGAGTGGTATTTTGGTCAGACCTCCAACTTTGACGATCTATGCATTTCTCATGACTTTTGAAATTCAAAGCGAAGATAATGACATCAATTGATTTGTTATCAGATTTTTATATAAAACACTTTATAGAGAATTGTTTGTATAGTTTCACAATCGATATAATAATGAAAACATTGTAAAACATTTCTATTTTATCATTAAATTAAATGTTAGTTATCTTTAGAGTGAGACTGAGCTCGATTTCAAGTTCAAGAGCGAGTGTGTTGGGGTGTGTTGGGGTGTGTTGGGGGGTGTTGGGGGGTGTTTTCCTTTAAGGATTTCAAATTTTAAGGATTTATTAGTATTTTATATTCAATTGAAAAACAAAACAAAACTTATCCCAAAGTCTTATCCAAAAGTCTTATCGAAAATTTGTATCATTTTTCTGTTAAATTTAATTAAATATCAAACAACTGAAGAGAAAACGGATTAAAGCATTAATACCCGTATGAAAAATACAAAATAAATGTGGCAGGTTCGTTTTGTTAAGTCATCTAAATTTTAGACCTGTCATCAAAACCAAATAAATGAATGATAACTAAAACGACATTTTAGAGGATATGTTGAGATCAGGGGTGAGCTTGGTCGGCGAGCTCAGGGGGATAGAGGGAGGATTTTCAAAATTCTAGGGGGACTCCATAGATCGTAGTGTTAAAACTTTGAAGTCTAGGGGGGTTTTAAGCTAAAATTCGAAAGAGAACTCACCCGTCATAATGGCTAAACTGTTTGACATAAAACCGCCGACGATTTCGGCCAACATAAAGACCAGACATAATATACAACTGATTAGTAACTGTCGGTTGGCTTTAGTCACTTCTTGGGGACGACCCGTATTTGCTTGGCTCGGATGACAATGAGTCATCCAATTGTGATCACGACTGTTATGGCCATTACTGTGATGGCCGTGACTGTGGCCGTGACTGTGGCCGTTGTGTTCGGGCGATAAGTCGTTATCGTCAGTAAACTGATGATTGAAATGAGTGTATGTGTGAGAGGACGGCTCTAACGTATTATTGGAAGACATGAGCTTCCAATTGTTCACTTCATCAATAATACTACCGGTGCTGATCATCGCTATTCCATTTCTATTCGGATTATTATTATTATTCGACAAACAATTAAAACGATTATTTGTGGAACAGTTATCACAGCGACAGAAGTCTTCGTCTTCTTCTTGTTTATGGACAAAGTCGTCGTCGAAAGAGAGTTTAGAATTATCTAAAATGAGGAGCTCTTCGTCGCCGTCCAAAACCGAACTCAACTCTGTATTGTTTGAGCCGAGACTCCAGGGTTGAACGCTGTACTCGTGCTGGACGTATGTCGACATCACAATGGCTGATGAGATAAGTCTGTCCACCAATTTGAGTGGAACCACTGATATGATATGAACTACTCGTCCAAACCAACACTTATTTACTCCTAATTTGATAGCAATTATAGCATTGAATCGAAGTTTTTAATCACAATATCTGTTGATATAAGCGATTGTTTCCACTGATTAGCACTTCAGTCATAAAATCACAAATTCTTTTGGACTTTTGAACCAAATTAAGGTTTTGCTGATTCCCTAAAACAGTCACTATTTTTAAGAGTCGATACAAAATTAATTTTCGGCACTTTTTTCAGTTAAACTTTGGTTGAATAGACGTCCAAATAGTGACTGAATGGGAGGACAGGACCAGAATATTGCGTATAATTTTGTGATCACTTTTAACGATAATTAGGATTAAAGACACATTTTATCATTAATTGGTTGCTTAGAAGCGCTTCAATTCAAAGCATTTTCGTATATTTAATAGTCTTTGGGATTAAGAGTTGAGATAACAGTTACTGTATTGTAATTTGATCGAGGTCTAATTGGTCTAATCGAGGCTTATTCTTGGTATCAAAGAATA
>JAQIYB010000040.1:0-19895 GCA_034699325.1 Oribatida sp. Gr-Ori-00743 | reverse complement strand
AAAACAACAGTTGAATATTGTATAAGACATAAGACGATAATGAGATTAGAAAGTAAATTATATGCATTTCTGAGTGCTCCTCAACTGTGAAGAGCCTCAAAGTGCCAGGATCTTATTCAAATACCCACTCTGGATTAACAAGTCAAAAACAAAACAATGCCATTTTGTGACTAATACCCAGGATATAAAAGCTGGAGGCGTAAGGAATCTGATTAAACTCGATTTCAGAACAAATGTAGGGATTTTATCTTGGTCTCACCTTGTTAAATTGTTATTGTATGTGACAGAGGACAGAATAAAATCTGTAAAAAGAGAATAATTCCCACAAAATCTTAACTATTCTTAGAAAATAGTGAATATAAAGAAATAATTTTATATTTAATTCAAATCTCTTCCTACGCGACAATAATTTCATTTATAATAAATATTTGATACTTTCCTTCGGCTTAAAGTCTGTGTTAGACTTCAAACTTGATTTACATATTGTTTTGATAGGAAAATAGTTTCTTAAGAGTGAGAAAAAACTCTTTGAAGCGATTGAAAAATAATATTTATCTAAAATCTAATTTCCATTTGAAAGTCCATTAATTTTATTCATTCAGTCATTGAATTTAATTCAGTTTTTTAAGACAAATATCTCAAACAAACTTAGCCGGGAATTCGGACAATAAATTTCTCCAAACATTTCACTCTTGGAATTCAAATCAATTTTTAGCCAAAGATTTATTTCGGACGAAGAAAACCAGAATTTATTTCCCAAAACAACAAATAATTTCCGCTCCAAACCAACAAACATTTGATTTATATTAAAAGTTTTCAGAAATTCCTTCTAAAAATACATTGGCTTTCTTTCAGAAGGAAACCCTTTCTCTTAGTTTCCAATCACTTTCGGCTTCACTTCAAAAGCAAAACATTTATCTGAACTTTAACTCAGAACTGAAGAAATCCATATTTTTCTTCACAACTTTCAACACTGTTTAAAAACCAGGTCAGCCATCGAGGGAATCAACAGGAATACCCCCAATATATCAGAGCACACATATACTGGAATTCTCCTGGTTGAAAGCAAACAAATATTTTGAACTTAGAATTTGTTTCTAATCCAAGTTTAAGCATTAAATACCCCCTGGCAACCCCTAATCCAAGACACTCACTTGAATTACACAACAAGTTATGAATAAAAATGCTCTCATTTGCGGAGTTCCCTTCCCTCTGATAAGTCATGTTTTGAAATAATTTGCGCACAAATTCCCGGATTCAGCGAAAAGTAATTCATTTGAAAAATGACTTTTCAGAGCAAAAATCTGTTCACAAGATATGGATTTTGCCATAAAAACAATAAAAATAGTCTTAATTATTGAATAATTTAATGCAATGTCACCGAAAGTCTCTGTAATTAACTCAATAAAAGGTTCATTGAATTCATGACAAATATGTTCTTAGAATCAAAAACAAGAATAATTAGATATTTTGTCAAATGCTGGATGAGTCGAAAAATGTCTATTCAATGGAAAAGTTGAGACTTCACTCAATTTAGGTTTGAAAACACGATTTATTTTGAGCAATAGATTCGAGATAAAACACGATGTGTTCAAAGGACCAAAACTTTTTAATAAAAGACACAAACATTTAGCGATAATTCGCGTCAAAAGAGATTTCAATCTTCAAAATTGAATTTGAATTTTACCGAAAACTTTCCAAAAACATTAAAATTAATTACAAAATCTATTGAAATAATTGAATCATAAAATAATTTGCAGACACTTCTGAATTCCCGAAAACAAAAGTACAGTTTTAGAGCAAAAAAGATAAGATTTAATTACAAAACACTTTCAAAACTTTGCTTTCGTTTCAAAAATAATTTAAAATAATTACTGAAAAATGTATTTAAAAATTACAATAATTTTCTCATTTGAATGCTTTCGGCAAATATTAGGATTTGAAGACAAAAGTAATAAAAACAATGAAAACCTCATAAATGTTATGATATTATATATAAAATTAAATCGAGTGAACCAAACGACCGGACATACAGTCGGCGCAAACACTAAATTAATTAAGGCATTAGTTAAAATGAGCATGGTTGCACATCGCGCACACATTTTTATTGTTATTGGATGTGCTATAAAGGAATGCCTCATTTCAACTATCCTTTCAAAAATACTGCATCAGATTGAATCCCAGTTTAGCAAAGGATGCTTAACCAGATAATGAGCAAGCTTCATTATTCGAACGATGCTTCTAAAAACATTTCTTTCCAAGAGTTTAGATGGATTTCAAATTCACCAGAGCCTAAAATGTGCTTTTATTCATGGATATTAAGGTTGTCCAACAAAACTCACATCCATTTGATATTATATTACAGTTGTTATTAAAGTAGAAGAAGACTCAGAATAAAAGACTTATAAATGTCTATCAAAATGAAAAATACATTTTATATATAAACTGAAAGATTAAGTGATATCTCAGAGAAGGACTGAAATTTGAAACAAAAAACTCTTCAAAAGTTTAAACTCTAAAACACTGTATTTTACTTAAATCCAATCAAATGAAACAAATGCTCGACTGAGAGGGACAGACATCTATATATCACACTATAAATAGACAGTGAATTACATGCATTTCTTCCTCTATATTATCAGATTATTCTTGTTATGGTTTTCAAGCAAAAAACGAGATATCATTTGATTTCTTGTGGTTTAGGACAGATATACGGATAGATAGATGTACAGCACTGTCTTATCATTGATGGGACGGGATGTAAGAGACAACCAAATACAAGACAAGAATCTATTGGCTGCTAAGGACATGCACTGTGTGTGTGCGACCGCAGAGGAATTACGGTCTCGACTATTAGATTACAGTCAGAGATGAGAAGAATTCAATGCATTTATGGTTTGAGAGGAAAAAAGTTATGAATTTTTGAATGAATTCTATTCTCGTCTGTAGTATTAAATAGTATGTCACGACCTCACACATACTGAGCACTACCAGCGCCAACACTAATAGTACTGCACAGAGACCTCCAGAGTTGCAGCTCTGGACATAAGCTATGCGACCACACGAATGGACACAACGTGTGCGAGAGGTTCGGGAGTTCCGCTACATTTAATTAGTCGAATAGACTCTGGTATTGACTTTTAGCCCAAAGAGCACAGAATAATAAGGAAATATTTCCACCATATGTTCAGTCAAAGCAAAGCCACACAAATCATAAAACACAAGACTAGTTTTGTGGTCAAATGCAAGACAAAGAATGCCTCATATCTTCAGCAGTCAATGGACTGACGTCTATTCCTGTGCTCCCATTAGAAATATGGACTAATTTTACAGTCGATTCCGTTTACGATTACAGACAAAAGAGTGAATACATTATTCGCTTAATTACTTAAACAATAGATAAAAGAGATAATTAGTTTTGACTTTCATCTAAACTGTTGGCTCAGTTTTGCTCAGAATAGTTTTCATTCCATATTTTTATGTAAATATTTTTCAGCCATTTTTCACTCTTGGCTTCAAATTTATTGAATGAATATTTATTCCTGGAGTCAGTCCTCCCTTTTCAGTGAATATTATCGAAAATACTAAATAATTATTTAAATTTATATATATTTTTCGCCCTTTACTTCGGTAAAGTACAACACATCTGTGTTCCCGATAAACACTAAGAGCACAGAATGAAAACACTGATTATTATTATCGAAAAGTGATTATTATTTTATAGTAATTTGGAAATCGTGGCAATTATTGGCCAAGATTATAATTTTGTACACTTTTAGACAAAACACAATTTATTGCTTATCATTATCTCAAACTTTAACCAAGAATTCCAATTATAGTGGGAAATATGCTGTGCTCTCAGTTTGGGAGTTCATTATAATCGGTATTCGGCTGTAGTTTTGAATAAATATACGACAAAAATAAAAATTTCCCGAATATTTCAAATTTGTTTGGTCTTTAATATTGGTGTTGTTTAGACAAAAACATTGAGACCAGAGTGACACCCGACCTCACAATCCGGGGAACACACATATGGAGAGAAATAAGTAAAGAGAAATCGATTCATCCATTCGTAAGCAAATATATCTTATAATGAATTATTGCACTTATTTTTAGGAAAGGAATTCATAAAGAATGAGCAAAAAGTATAATAATTTTAAATTTTTCTAAAAATGTATTAATTAGTAGAGAGAGAGGAAGAGATCGAAAATATTTTGTCAATCATTAGCTCCGCTCTGAATATGAAGATATTTATTGAGAAAAATCGCCGAAAAATACTTCAGAATCCAAACGAATTGAAATCATTCAATGAATATATCCTTCACTTAATTCATGTCTTTTAGTTTGAAAATGTGATTATCTATGACTTAATCTATACTTATATACAACTCATATATGAATCACAGGCGAGAGAGAGAGAGAGAGAGAGAGAGAGAGAGAGAGAGAGAGAGAGAGAGAGACGTAAAAACTAATAAACATTTTTAAAGTCATTTTTCTAATTATTTTTATTTTCCTTTTCGGGCAATAAATGTGATCTGAAGGACGAAAAGCGACATTTTCTTCGAAAAATACATTTCATACAAAATAGTACCAAAAATCTATTAACGAATGAATAAATTAAATCTCTTTTCTTAGAAATTCATTTGATTTCTTGTAATCAGATCTGAAATTCTTCAAAATATTAATCTTATTTTTGGTCAGAAATATCTCCGAATCAAAGCCTTTGATATACCAATCAATTAGTGAAATGAAAAAATCAGTTTTTGATTTAATTAACTCTTCTATCAACTCCTTTGTAGAGCGCGTCGAAGGGCTGGTATCTGCAAATTGATATCTTATTCACTGTGACATACAAAAAGAAACAAGACTACTGATATGAATAGATAGGACAGGGAGTCAACGAAATACATCTCTGTCTCTCCAAAAACTTATTTGTCTTTCGAGAGTCATATCATTCACTCGAAGAGCAAAAAAATATTTTCAAACTTAAACTTAATATAAGTAAGAGTTAAAAGACTCCGAAAAAAAGATGGAAAGGGGTTTTAAAAGTGCCAGATAACTTTCCTTCAATCTTATGTCAAAACAAGGCGTGAGTATCTGTGCGCCCACACATCGGACGTATCGATAATACACTTGATATTTAGCTTTTCATGTATTGCATATTATTATAAAATAGTGGGAACTCATAGACATCGGGTGTGAGTCCTCTACAAATCGACAGACATTTATCTTTCAAATTGAAAATTTCCAAAAAAGACTTTTAGCTGTCTTTCTCTCAACACATTAAATGACAGTTAGATTGGATATAATGGATGACAGCGCAGAATAGAACAGAATAGAAGCGGGTTTATTACTCGAGTCAAACCAAATACTTTCCAATCAACGGTTTATTTGATTTAAGAAATTCATTCATCAAAAACAGAGTAAAACCAAAGTGTGAAAAAACAAATCTTAAAAATTTGAACCAAGATTAGATACGATAGCGAACATTTATTGAACACTGGCCTAACTTTAACTATCCTGATAAATTTTTATTATTTGTTGAGAATCGGTAAAATCCACTAAAAGTCAGCTGATTTTGGATTCAATTAATTTTTTGGGCAAAATTCACAGAAAACGGAAAATAATTCTAATAATAAAACTGCAAATAAATTACTTAACTTTTTGGGACAAACAGTACTGTATTTCTACACAAAAAAGAGGAGAGAGAGAGAGAGAGAGAGAGAGAGAGAGAGAGAGAGAGAGAGAGAGAGAGACTTTTAGAAAAAATTATCGGATTTAATGGATTTTTATTATGACATTTATTATCGACTAAACACTAATTCCGAAGTCATTAGTATTTAAAGTCAAGAGTAAAGAAAAAATCTCTTCGACTCAACGAAAAATAGTTTTGTAGGAAAGGCATAGTTTTATCGCACAGACAGTCAGTATTGAGCACTAATACAGATTCCTGTCCTTTGCGTTTGAAAACGCATTTTATTTTTATTGAATTAAATTTAGTTTCAATTTGTCTTTTGATTGCAGACTAAGTGCTGAGTGAAGAGAAAAGGCTTTCCTAACTCTATTCTGAGCGAAAAGAAGAAAAAATCGTTAAATTAATTCAAAAGCAATTTTATTATTTATAAAGTCATTCAATTTGTGGCTCAAAAACTACTTAAACCAAAAAACTTTTGAAGGTTTTGAGCGAAAGACGTATCGCTTGTCATAAAAGAGTTGAATAATAAAAACTAAAATTTTTATTATATCTTCTCTTAAAAATAGGATTAAATGTCTTCAAAATGCTCTTTACATATGAATGACCATTTTGTTGGACTTTGAGTCCAATCATTGTTTAGATCTCAACAATTTTTATCGCTTTTCGCACATAACCGACAAATAAGCAAAAGAAATATTATCTCAAAAATACTAATGTTTTCGAATCAATTGAGAAGAGATTAACAGAAAAAACAAAAATTCAATCAAAACTTACATTCAATTAATGTCCAAATATTTAGCGATGAAACCGAAGACTTTATTTAATATTTTCTGATATTTTAATGGATTGACGCAAACGTTTGGATAACTCTTCAGTGAATTCTTCAATACGTCAGACAATATCTGAAAAACACATTTCCAAAAGTCATTAACACTAATGATAACAACAAAAATAACAGTTATAGTCGTGTTTGTGGTGAACACATCCAAAACATTGCACAGTCTTTAACTCTGTCTGTGACTACCATTAAGACATATGAAGACAGGCCGCAGACAATGACTATTGAGTAGTAGTGGAGGATAGGAATAAGAATACCACTGAAAGAATGGTTTCTTTTCTTTGGATGAGAATCGCTATAAAAATATTTCACACATTTTTGGTCATCGCTTCAGAACTAATTCATTATTTTATCGCAAAGTTTTCAGACAAAAGGAAGGGCTGACGTACAAAAAAAACTTCACCAAAACAACCAGCGCTCACTCAGCAGAGTATGTTTGGATAGACAGTCAGTAAAAACATTTGGAGATATACTCCGAAAATTCATTCAAAACATCAATACTTTTCAACAAAATTACAGACAACTGACTGATAGAGTCTGTGCTCACACACACTGAGAGCAAGTGATACGAAAGGCTAACCACTACTTCTGATTATTTACTTGTGGGGACCAGACTCGGAGTCGGTGTTATGAACACTGGGTAATACAACACAGCACTGGTATCTTAAACTCTATCCGCAATAATTCAAAGCCGTTAACTAGAAGTCAATGATTAGGATTTTGGCGAAGCACTGACTCCTCGATATGCAAACGGAGCCAAAACCAATGCAAAATACTTTGGGGGAGGGTTTCCTACATATCTATGCTGTGCTTACACACTATAACCAGTTTAATGGCGAACGTCTTCACGTTTAGCGTTTCAAACGAGAATAAGAGTGAATGGAGTGAGCGGTGGCCACAAGCAATTGAAAACCTGCACTGGGCATGTATAGGGCCTAACACGCTATGGGAGGTCTTATCACCCTAAACCCTAATGGTGTGGGTCCTTAAACATTGGTGTTCTTCTATCTGTTCGAAGGGCGCACTTTGGGGAGAGAGAGAGAGAGAGAGAGAGAGAGAGAGAGAGAGAGAGAGTCGAAGGTAACGAAGACTTTTAAAATGAATTATTTTTATTCGGTTTGGGATACTATTGCTTAATGGCGGGCCGGGATACAACCAGAGGATAGGGAGAGCCTTTGCTAATGCAGGCATAGGAGAAGGCACTCGCACTGCTAGAGAAGGCAATGGAAAATCAGGGAGAGATCGAGAGCACCCAATAATTTACTAAATGATAATAATAGAGTTAAACCTTATTTTTCACCCAAAGAAACGAATGGAGAGATTCATAATATTCTTATACGAGTTGTTATAATGTAATGAATATCAATCATATAATTATTATAGCGATCGACACAAACATAACAGAGCTCTCTCTCCGAAACAGACACACAGAGAGTGCTTTTAATGCTGTGCGAAGGAATTACACATTTTTCGGAGGAGAGAATATCAGATCGTTTTTCTAATAATTTTGGGGCCAAAAGCGAAGCACATATTACTGAAGGAGAGACCAAAATATAATTATCATTATTTCTAGTTCTGAGCCAAACGTTTAGTTCAGACAAATAAAGCCTTCAATACATTTGTTTCAATAGAGAAAAACAACAAAACCCAGAACCGATTCTTACAGTAGAGTCTCGTTAACAACATATCGGTGTTAGGGGTAAGCCTTTGGCCACAAAAATAAAAGACTACACAAAATCGACAAACAGTCCATTAAATAGAAATCGATTTTAAAATACATTTAAAGAGTAATTAAGTTTAATTGAAACCAATTTCCATTAATATCGATTAAAATCCAAATCTAATGAGGTTTGCCTGTAATAAGACCTTTGGGTGCCTTCACTACAGCCATGGGTTACGCAACCATTATATTCAGACATTAGACTAATCGCCAAAAAACTTATTCTTCAGATGTTTTGTAATTTCTGTTCGAAAGCATTCATTATTTGAAACTCAATACACAATTCACAGAAAACCTTAAGATTTAAATCTCAAAAAAGCATTTAATAAAATTTATTTAATGTATTCGAGTTTTAAACCAACTCTTCTAATATTGGATTTAAATTAATTTGATTTTATCCTTCATTCACATTAAGACTGTATTTCTTCAAAAGGGGTTTCCTCTACTAATGGGATGTTTTTTATTAGCAAACAATGTTTGGTTTGTGTTTAACGATAATAAGTCTTATTATTCATTTCATACAATTTTGATTACAAATTGCATAACAAGTTTTCTAAGGATTTAATTTGCATTAAATAATTAAATGTTTGAAATTATCGTTAATTTTGATTTCAAAGCAATTTTACTATAATTTCCTACAATTTCTCAACAAATGGGAGAAGAAATGCCTTTTGTATTAAAACAAGAATTTAATTGAAATTATTTTTTAAATCAAAACTTTTAAATCTTTTGCTACTCTTTCGCTACTTATTTATGGCTTTCCTCCTTCTCCTCCTAAAAAAATAAATTAATTCTCAAAAACATAATATAAAACTTCAATGAAATAAAGCCTTTATTTAAAAGAAAGCATATTTTCATTAATATTTTTACTAAAATCCGATAAATCACAGAAAAAAATGAAATTAAAACAAAAATTACTAACAAATTGAGTGAAACTATTTTTCTCATCTCATTTGAAACATACATAAAAATGCTATTAAAACGAGAAAATTATACGAAAGCAAAGATGAAAATAATTTTAATCAAAAATATAACTCTTATAAGAGATATGAAAATCTAAACTTTGTTTAAATGCAATGAAATCCCAAAAATAAAATTAATTTAAACCTCGACTCTCTTTACTAATGGTTTCTCAAAATCACGACAAGTATTGAATAATTCACTCATAATTTTACGTTCGAGAGAGAGAGAGAGAGAGAGAGAGAGAGAGAGAGAGAGAGAGTCGATGCCATGATTTATAAGTATATTTTGCATAATAAGAAAGAATAATAAAATTTATTTTTGAAAATCAAAGGAAAACTTCTCTTTTGAATAAATACTCTTCTTTTGAGATAAACGTTTTGATCGGTTCTCAAGAAAACAGTATTTATTTTTTTCTCAAATAAATTCAAATGGAGTGAGATCCTAATCTCACCTGGCAACAAATAAATGATAATTTCCAACGCAAACTATGCCAAAGACCTCGAATAGTGAATATTTGTTGAGATTTGAAAACAATTTATTCAATGCTATTCTCATAGATTGCAAGTCGAGCATAAAAATAGTGGCCATTCATAACAAAACTGATGTCTGACCACAAATCTCTATAAAATTATTCATTCGTATCGATATTTATTACTCATAACTATTATTGATATCAAATAATAATAATGTGTTTTAAGTTTAAAACTGTTTAATGTTTTGTTTCTTAATTTGCAATTCAATTCTGTGTCTAATAAACGAGATTTGATTGACTGTTAGCCCAAAAACGGCGTATTCTTCTGTTGAGTGAATTCACATCAAACACAAAAGAAAATCAAAAACAAGTCTATCATTAAAATTATTGATTCCTATCATTAAATACAATGACTTTTATTCCTCTCAATTGCCATCGAAAGAAGTGATGATTTATTTCTCCGCAAAATACTTGTTATCCGTCGGGAATAATAAACCCAAAAATCAAATAAATAACAAAAAATATTATAAATAACTCAAAGAATGAGAAAAAGTAAAACAAAAACCAAACCAAAAGACACAATAAACTGATATTTGTTTTGTGTCTAATATGAGACAATCCGTTGTATTAAAAGACAATAATAACTAATTTGAGTCAAAATAACACTGAACTGAATGAAGGATAGCATGAAATGCGAGACAACTCCTGAAGTGATTTCTTATCTGATCCTAAAAATGGATCAATTATTTTGTGGAACTCAAGAGGAATAAGAAGAATGAAATCTATTATTAAATATATTTATTGGTATTTAAGGGTATTTTTGACGTATAATCTGATTATAATTATAATAAAAAATTTAAATATTCAGAGAAATTGTATAAAAAGCCATCAAAAGGATCACGAATTCAATAAATATTAAGAGTTAAACGTTTAGATTTTGGGATAACCAAGCCCATCAGACTCGTGGGTGTAGATTTATTGGATAAGCACCAGGGTTCCCAACAACAAATTAATTATCATTTCTCTTTAAATGATTGATCTATTTATTATAATACCAGGTAATTCCAGGTGCTGTGTGCTTCACCCCTTCTTTTATGACTTGCTAAACATTGATCTCGATTGAATAGTCATGAAAAATAGATAAAATTTCCCAAACAATAGTGAAACTAATTGAAGTAAGCAAAAATAGAAATGAAATTAAGAATAAAATGCATAAAAAACTGAAATTATGGCTAAAATTCGAGTCAAAGATCAACCCTTAGATAAAAACCACAAAAAGATAGGAAACAAAGAAAACTTCAGAAATATCTTTAGGTTTTGTTTTAGCGATAAATATCCGCAAACTATTGATCAGACGATAAGAATCTCTGGGAAAACATCTTTGAAAACACAATGAAAAGACTTGTTTTCATTCAAATAATTTATTTGTTATGAAAACAGGAATCAAATAATACAAAGAATTTTATTCAATGTTTTTATGCTTTGATTTCTTCTATGAATTCCTGTATTTTACAAATCAAATCAATTGATAACAAATCGAAATATTTGTCTCAAAAAAACACATTTTCTTATTATTTACCGAAAGTATTTTTAACGTCAATTTCTTCCTGATTCGTGACCAGAAATATACCCGTCCCCATACAAACTTAATCTTGGAGATGTACCTCTCAATTCCCAGGGATATCAAGCAATCAGTAGTTCCAAACGGAAAGCCAACAATAATTCAAAAGAAATAATCAAATAATTTGTTTACAAACTATAAAATCAATTCAAATGAATATAAATTCATTACTTTCGACACAAATCGTATGGAAATAAATGTCTGAAGAAATCAATAAATTTTGATTAAAATTCAAATAAAAGTCAGAATAAACTCATCTTAACATCAAATTCAAAGCCATTTGAATAGAAATTAAAATATTCGGATGAAATTCGCTGACGTTTTCCTTATAAAAGCTCTTAAAAACACGAAAAGGAAGAATACATTCAAAGAAAATCACAAACAATAACAACAAATGCATTGAAAGGAGAGGGAGACAGAGGATAGACATCAAACGCAAAGAGCAAATGTTAAGCGAAATAATAAAAACTGATTGTTATATCAGTTCTCATAATAAAAATATAAGTCTTCACCCAAAGAGAAATACATAACTCTTTATAGAGGGGACAGACTCTCAAAGAGGAGAGAAGTGTATGAAAAATAATAAAAATCAATTGAAAGCATAAATCAGTGAATCTGCAGACGGAAACATAAGGAAAGCCTACTCAGAATGAAAGGCTATCACTATTTCATATATGAGTTTAGATCAGAGTGATTCAGAAGATCCAGACTTACAGTCAAACCCTTTACACATGACATCTATATTAACTCCTTTTAGTAGTTTTATATATGAAATGATCTTGTTTAAAAATAGATACCTAACACATATTAATCTATCATAGAATCTATCGACTCCTTAATCGAGGATACATTGAACCAGGGTTGTTTTTATTCTGAACACAGCTTTGATTGTGAAACAAAAGATGAGATTATTATTATTACTGAGAAAGAAATCAAATGTCAGGACATATCCATTCTTATGGATGAACAGAATAAATGAGTTCTGATATCAGAAGTATTTGTAGGACAATCACCATATGGCGCACAGCACATCATACAGAGCAGAGTGTGTTACTTATAAAACTATAACATCTCATCTGAGAAAAAGGTCATATTCTTAAGCAATATCTTCAATATGTTTCTTATTCTGTGTTATCTCTGTTTCAGGCATTTTATGCGTGATTTCAAAGCACGAGATATTTCCAGAGTTTTATTTTCGTTTCACTCAAATATTCATAAAATTAAAGATATTTTTTCACTATTTTTATCTAATTTGTATTGAATCGCTTGATTCGGGGGTTGCCAAAGGGGCATAGCCAAAATACTCCTCTTGAATTTTGAATACCTCAACATTAAATCCATGGAGAGATACTACTTTGCTCTGTCGACTAACCTAGATCTATGCAGTTTATGCCAAAAGTGTGCCATTTTTACCACATGCTAAAATCAAATTACACTCCCTAGGATTTGGTTACCCTGGTGACCCTTGCGCTTCATATCTGTTATGCACTTCACTAAACACTGTTTAAAATTATTTAAAATTAAACCTAAAGAATGAAATAAAGAATAAGAAATCCATTCCTAACCTCGAAATGGGTTAAAAATTTTTGTATTTCTATTGAATTCAAATTTTTATTTTAATTTTGTTTCCAGTTTTGACTCTTCTTATGTTTGCAAACAGTTTTGTCTTATTATTAAATATTTGGGGAATATCTCAGTTGGAGAACAACTGATTTCTGTCAAATTCATCTTTTTTAGAAAAAAGCCTACTCTTCATAAACTAGAACAATCGTTTTTCTATATCCTGATGTAATGGAATTTTTCCTGGTTCATATTTGTGCGTATTTATGATAAGCAGGGCAGTTGTTTGTTATACCAATTCTAAATGATTGGGAAACCGAGTCGGTCTACCTCTTGGCGATACCAATCCATTAATGCAATTATAATTATCAGCAATTTTTTCATTATATTTGATCTAATTTTTCGTTTAAATATATATAATTCGAGTCACGATATGTGCCATCAATTAAACGACTATTGACTTATAAATTCTCTAATGATTTACCTGAACATAGATTTTAAAATTCACTAAATTATCGCAAATCTTGGGTTTCTTTCCAAATAATAATTATTTCCAATGGTTTTTCCTCAATAGAAAAGCGAGCAAGCACAAATTGTTGTATTACGTGTACTCTTAAAGACATCTCAAGTTAGTCATCGAATTCTTAGAACAGACAATAAAAAAGTTGAAAATTTCAATTAAATAAGATAGATAACTTTGCGGATATATTGAAAACTTAAATAAAATTGTCTAGGAACAACTGCGCTAAACAGGACAGACACGTGCTGTTCATCGCTGACATCTTAACGACTACTTCTTCAGAGGAAAAGTGTTTTCTTCTTCTCTGAACTCAAATAAAAGCAAAAATTGTTTAACGATTTTAACGACAAAACGACGAAATATTCAGTAAAGAAATCAAAGTCAAGAAAATATTATTTACTTTTATTTATGGGTCTTTCTTATAAAACATTCCAATCTTGGTATGGACGGGCAGAGGACAGACATAAAGAGCACCAGAAGTATTAAGCAGAAGAAAAGAGCAAAAAAATAGATATAAATTGTGTTCACAAATGCCCGGAGAATAAGAAAAAGGAATCGAAATATAAATAAGAAGTTCATACATATAAAGACTGTTCACATCCTGTGCCGTCTGTCACACAACACAACCCGAGAACAGAAGACAAATAACAATAATAACCGAAAAGAAAGTGTTATTAAGTCTTCGCTAATATTCAAAGGAGGGGTCGGATAACCAAAAGGACATTGAATTACATCCAAACGAGAATCCAAATAATTATTATATAAATAACAACAATAATAATAATGTATGACATTAGGAATAGCCAAGGTTACCTACCAAAATTAGTTTACTCTGGCAAATATAAGAGCAAACCTATTATTTCCAATTTAAACATAAATATGACCAAGATTGCGCCTTAAAATTTGAAATGTTTGATAAAACTCCATTTTCTAATTGAGACCCTGGTTAAACAGTTAGGTTTGTGCAAAGGTTTGTACTTTTCGTCGTCAGAGAAATAAATGCAAATTTCAATGAATTCTAATTAGAATTTTATGGAAAATTATCGAAAGATTTTCACCCAATTAGTGATAATTAATTGTAATTCGTGTGACTATTCTCTGATTCAGTTTAACGGATTTCAAATCAAATTAATTAATTTAATAGTTTTTCTCAGATAACCCTCTAATTAGACTTAAAGGGTCTCTTTCTTTCTCTCTTAACGAAAAATTTATGCATTCCTTGAGGACTGACTAAAATTAGACAAATAAATGAAATTTTCTAATTTTGTTGATTTCTTTCGACTATAAAACAGAGGCGAAATGTCTTGAGTCAAGTCTTCGCAAATGAATCTCAGTTCTGATCTCAAACTACGAGCAAAAAGACTAAAAACTAAATTACGCATAGTTTAAACCCTCTCCTCATTCTGTGTTTGATTTTCATTGCAAAATAAAGTAAATAAGAAAACAAATTTCAAATAACAATAAGAAAAAGCCTTTTCGTCATAAACCGAATGATTGCATAAAATAAGAAATAAGAGAAAACACTCAGACTTTGAGTAAACCGAAGGAAAGGGAGATGACTGGGAGGAAAGACATTCAAGAAATAAGAAAAATTCGTGATTTTATCCGCAAAACTGCAATCAATTCATATGTGTTTACACAAGCATTTTGTCGCACAAACGTATTGAACGTTAAATAAAACACTTTTATTGACAGTCGCTTACCTTTTATCTTGAGATGAGCATGCCACTATAAATCTTGAATAGGTGTTTCCAATCGGGTTCAACCAGTATTTCACTAAACAAAAACAAAACACAATAAATTAAGCAAGTTCCAAGAATAATCTCCTCTTCATTATAATATTAAACAATGCAAATCAATTCAATTGTCACTATTAAACGGGTTGGACTGTAGTCTATGGCACAGGAATTTATTGCCTCTCGCAATATTAGCTTTTATTTTCGGTGGTGTTTTGCAATCAATTGATGCGAAAAAATAACTGAACGCTAAAATTAAATGAAATTTTCATCGTTAAGCTATGCGTTTATAATAGTTGTGCGAAAATGTTGTGCAGTTCCTCCGCACAGACCTCTTATCCGATGTCAATAGCCATAAATGTTTGGCCAATTGGTCATAACATTAGTACAAACAATGGCTTCGATTGTTATGTTTATTATTGAGGTGGAGAACAACCCAAAGATGTCGAGTAAATTTTGCAAGTTTATAAATTCAAAGAATGTGCAAGGGTAGTAACATAGTACAAGGGTAGTAATGTAGTAATTTTCAATTAAACGAACTTGGCTATTATTAATAATATGAGAAATTTTCAAATACTAGAGAAATCAAAATTTAGATGACCAAAATGACACAGGTCATTTAAACTAGAAGTCTATTTAACTGAGCATGTAGCTCTACCTTGCACATCACTCGAAGCTCTTCCACAAATGGCAATACATAAGCACAAAACTGGAATTTTGTAATCGAGTGTAAAAACTTCAAAGTTTAGTTTTGAAGTAACAAAAACTTGACTGAAACTAATTCTAGATTTAAGGCTATTTTCAATGATTTTCTAAAAATATTTGTTATTCACTCAAAAAATTAATTTCATTTTCGTGTTTCATAACAATAATGACTATTAGTCCAGGAATTAACTGAGCAAGAAACAAAAATAAATAGAATCTACCACAATTGCGCATAAATCATGGAAACTCTCAAAAAGCAAAGTTTTTCACAATTATTATGTAAAATAAACTCAAATTTTTTGAGAATAATTTGTTTAAAACTTCACTGAAATAAGATTTTATTATAAGTTATTGCACTTCAACTCGAAGGGGTATAACCAAGGCTTCTCATGAATAAGCCTGATCAATGAACAATTAAATAACCTATTTTAAAGTTTAACAATGTAACTAGCCTAAATATTGTAGTTTAACCATAAGTTCTAATCGTTTCCACCGACATAACCTTGGTGATGCCCACTCTGAAGCCTAGATAATTAATAAGTGTTTTGTTTTTATTCAATGCGAGCAAAGAAAGAGAAGTTCCGAAAAAAGGCAAAAATAAAAAACGAAATTTATGCGCAAAACTTATTCTGAGTGAAAGTAAAACCCTTTGCGAAGAATATTTATTATTAATTAAGTTTATTAAAAATAATTATTAAAATAATAGCATTGAATGCAAGTATGGAATAAAATCTAAGTAATTACTATTACCGAGTAAAACAAACAAGCAAAATCTTACAGACAAAGGGATGTGCTTGTTTAATAATGTATTATGCTAATAATAATTAATTACAAATTTTAAATATTCCAGATTCAATTTGTCGATAAAATTACACTAACAATGGAAATGGCTGATAGACCCTGATAGCAATAATTGAATTTGGAAACAAATCACTTTTGGTTCTTGTTATTTATCTTTCACACCTGAATAACAAGAAGAAAGAGCTTGTATTTCAGAAACGGGGTCGCCATAAACAAGCACTTTTTTTTATAAAACTTAAAATTCTATCAAGCACAAATAATTTAATTCTAAATTAGATTCTGATCAAAATTATTACCAAAATTATAATTTAAACCAATTTTAAATTTTATAGCATTTGAGAACACCTTGGTTATTCACTGCATTTAAAAGTGTGTTATAAATTGAGTACAAATTGAAAATAATTTGAGATTATGTGTCGGCTCTTATTTTTATTAATTTAATTATATAATTGTTCCTCAAATGGCATTGACTTTCAAATTGAATACACGATTAATAAGACTTTATTTAATGAATACAATATGTTTTGTGCGGTTTCTGAGAGAATTTAAATTGAGTTTTCACTGGCAAAAAAACGTATCCAGGTCATTCTCATTATGTTCAAGAATTGCTGTAAATTATGGTTAACTTAATTTGAAAACAAAATATTTTCAACGAAATTCAAGTTTTGTATGCTTTTTGGCTAACAATAGGGAAATTACTGAATAGTGAGAACAATTTTAAATCAATTTCCGATTCAATTGAATTGAAACCATTGTTTAAGAGTTCAAAGTATATAAAAGTTCAAAGAATAGATTTATTATCCAAAGTAATAATTTTTAAATTAAAAAAATTGAGCCTAAAATCAGAGAAAAGCCATTCTTTCGGAAAAAAACTAAAGTTTTTATTCAACACTAAAAACAATTTATTAGCATTTGTTTGGTTCACTAAAATAAAATTAAATAATAAAAACTAACGCTCAGACAAAGAGTGAGGCCGTGTCTCTATGAGTGGCACAAGTGGGCTGACATACCGGTGCGGTTTGCAATTCAATTTGTACGCGCAATCAAATAAAGAAAGCGATCGCAAGAACCGAATAAAAACAATATAACACTAATAATAGTGACTATAAATGAGAGCCAATAATCTATTTTATCTTTTTATTCCTCGTTTCGAAACTAATCCTAAAACTAAATATTTATTACATGTCTTTCAGGGAAAGAACAGGGTTTGGGCACAGACTTGTGAGGGATGTCGTCGTTCAATGACTCCCGAGATTAATCGTTACGCAAAATATTAAAAAACTCTAATCAATTGTAAGTTTTATTTGCGTTGACTGTCGTCTCAGCGCTCGGGTCGTAGAAGAGGAACAGGAATTACTTGACTATTCAGTTAAGTCTGAAATCTATTCAAACAAATTAATTATTGATTCAAATCTATTCGACTATAAATTTATTTTTTCCGATCGATAACCAAAGCAAACATTTCGATTGAAATCAAGATATTATTTTCAAAGTTATCCTTCAAAGTTTAAACCCCTCAGAGTGTTATCAAACTATCGAATAACAAATTTTGAATGAATTTTCCCAAAAATTATTCAATTATTCAATAAATTAGGAAAAAATACTTCAATTTCCTCCGATTTAATTTCAAACAAAAATTTTTACTTAAACTTAAATATAAATAATTTGATAATAAATTTGAATTTAATAATCTTAAACATTTTGAGACACAAATCAGAAGTTTATAATCCAATTAAAGATTGATTGCTGTAATAAATCTGATTCCCATAGAGAAGAGAGCACTGGGTTTGCATTTGAACTCATCTCAGGTATAAAATGAGATGAAATGATTCAAACCATCGATTACTAGCTCTCAGTCCGACTGACATTCAAATGCAAAACATTTCTCCAAATAAGTCAGTCATAAGAGGAGTCATATCCTCTCAAATGTATTATTACTTAACATTGAAATGGATTACCCATCAAAATATTCAGCGCACAAACTTAAGAGCAATAAAAAAGCGCTGATTCCTTATGCAATGGTTTTGGCTAATTGTGATGAGATGGACGACACACGACTCCACCCTTTCCTAGAGCCCACTTCTAGGGTCGGGACGCCAACCAAATACTAGAGATCAATAATACAGTGATTTTCGCGAAACATATTTAACGATAATATGATTTATTCCGTCGACAGAAACAACTGATAGGAAAAGTGAAGAGCTATCATATCAGACACACAAATATTTAGGGGAAACCTGTGCTCTCTCTTTCAAAATGAATAAAGGGAAAGCCAGGATTCATTACAACCAGGAGTAAACCCTTTTACTTGTGTTCGTGGAAAGAAAGATAATAAGTTATGCATTAATTAACTTGGCAATTTTTTGATGGATTTCCTCTGAGCATTGAATGCATGAAAACCTGTTGCAAATCATTTGGATGCGTTCCTCCCTGGCTATCCCTGGGCCCAGCCTAGAGGTCAAGGGTTCGCCAAATTTGACACTGACTTATGTATTGATAACAGAGAAGGAAAATATTTTTATGTATAGCAATAAAAAAGATATTCAGCGCTGACTCTGAAAATGAATTTTGAAATTTAAAATTCCTTTACTTATAAAGAATTTGATTTCAATTTAATATCTATTAAATAATTACACAAAATGTGAGCTCCGTTTCAGACGTAAACGTATTTTTGACTCGAGTTTTATTGCACTTCAGATAAAAAGCGTGGAAAATTCAATTTCCTACGATCCAGATAAAAACAAAACGTGAAAATTTGATTTATTGCCTTGGTATTTTCAACGGACGGCCCTTAAAATTCTTTCTGTATAAGTCATGAAATCACTTAAGGATTGGCTTTTATTTCAATTAAATTTGAATTAAATTCAGTCATTAAACGAATTGAAAGTTGTTATATATTTTTGTTCATTTAACCTTGGTGAATCTCTTACTGATAGGTACTGGACACCTGTCCCAGGTTTTATTATAAACTCGTAAATTGTTTTGAAATAATGGCTAATAATTATCAGAAATGGAGTGAAAACGACTAAACAATTAATTTTCTCAAAACTACTTATGTTTTAATTGAGTTAAACTGTATTTAAATTATCCGCAGTTTTAGTCATTATTTCTATGAAATATATCTATTATTCAGACATTTGTCGGAAATAAAAATAATGGACGACTTGTGTCACAAGTTTACAGCCGAGAGAACAGCACCAGAAGTTTCACCAAAAACACTGCGGTTTAATTGGGGAATGAATAGGGATTTTATTCGCGACAGAG
>JAQIYB010000039.1:0-20047 GCA_034699325.1 Oribatida sp. Gr-Ori-00743 | reverse complement strand
TCTCTCTCTCTCTCTCTCTCTCTCTCTCTCTCTCTCTCTCTCTCTCTCTCTCTCTCTCTCTCTCCTCTCTCAAATTTTATTGAAATGTACATGGTTGCTTAAAAATCTTTTCTACAAACTATTAATACTCTGATTTATTGCCTTGCTTAATTTTCACTGCAGTTCTTCTTATCCTGGAGAACTCTGCCATTGAATGTGCTCGGCGAGACTTTAAATACTCGATTGCTGCCCCTTTTATGTTCTTGCTACTCTCGGCATTTGATTGTGACCTTTCTCTTTTTACGTAATGTCCGGGAACTCTCTTTTCCTGCAATTTTGCCCTATTTTTCGTGAGATGTGTTAATTCAATGGACGAGATGTTCAAGGTCAAATAGGATAGATCAACCTGGTTCAAATTTAGAATTAATAATTTGACTTGGATAACTTTCTTACATCATCCAGCTGATTCTCGTTAGAACTTAGCTTGCCACTTGATGGCTGACTTTGTGATATTTTAGGTTGATCCTGGTTATTGCCGAAGGTTCGGGGAGGCTTTGGAGGCGGACTACCCTCGTCTTCACAGTAGAAGACATTGTCGTAAATCTCGTTTTCAATTAAATTTTCACTCATTTTAATCGACAAACTATTCAATAGTTTTCATTAATCCGTAAATAATTTGTTTGTTTGATTCTATTCGAGGTCTATTGAAAACAATTATTATTAATATTTTTGTTTGACATTGCGCTAAAAGCATCCTGGATGTGAGCGTCAACAATAGTGTTAATGTGCTATTAAATAATCAGGGTAGGCGTAGGATATTATTGAGTTTTATTCAATTTTTCAATATAAATCATAAATTTACTTAAAATTGTTCTTGATACAATAACTTAATACAAAATAATTTTCATAAAAACTAACCTTCTGTAAACCTTGCTCGATTTAGAAATATTAATAATTATCTTGGTAATTATAACCGAATAACTAGAATAAAAACTGTCATTCAATTAAAGACCTACTATTGATGGATATATAAATGTTTTGAATTTTAAAGTTGCTTAGTTGAACTCTCGGTGGTCCGGAGTGCAGGCTTCAAACCTGTAGCCGATTAGCGTCGGAGTGGTTCGATTCCACCTACTGGGCGATTATTTTTTGACCAAGGTCCTACCGAAACAATTTTAAAGGACCAAGAGCTTACTCTATCATTTCAAATAATATTAATTTTGTTAGCATTCCTGTGCATTCCTATCCCTTTCCTTTCACGAATAGAATTATAATCAAGATCAAAATTTTCTAAGGACCGTCTGGGGCATCCTGGAGCCGAAGATCTTGGTTAAACCTGTTTTTTAACCTCAATAAACAAGGACAAAAATCTAAAAAAAAGTTTTGTTTACAACTAAACAAGTGCACTTAATTGAGTGCAGTTAATTGAGCATGCATCAAATTCGTGTAAGATTACACTGTCATCCTTATTGACTTCTGAATCTATATAACGGAAAAATCCAAAGTTCAAGCTCATTTAATATACGCCAATTTTCCACAGATTTAAATATCTATAAACATATTACGCAACAAAATCGGACTCAAAAATCAATACTCTTTGAGGCCAATCACAAGTCTGTCGAGTACTCCACCAGTCAGGCGCTCGATGTGCATGTGATAGAGCACAGGCCTAATGGAAAGTTACCAGAAACCTGAAGAGAGCACAGTCCAAATTCTAGACACTTCACTAAAGGAACTGCCATTTAAAGACAACCACTAGATATTGCCTACAAACTGTAATTTTATCTAGATTACTGTATTAATATATGACCTAGTAACGATTAATTAAATTATTGGCAGAAGTTTGGCGGCTTCGATCTTTTACTCGAATAAAACCATAAATATTAACCTTGATAACCTAAACAAACGACCCTGCATGTTATTTTGCGTAACTTTAGACAAATATTATTCTGCGCTTCATTCATAAAATACGTTATAAAAACCTGTTCCCTGTGCGCCCACACCATTAAAACAGACATACCTCTCCCCTACCAAACCCAACACATATTGAACGTAGTTAAAGGGACAGACATCAAAACACTACCTCTACATTTAAGTGAATGTAAGTACGAAGTCTTCTAATAAACAAACCATTGAGAGGAAAGGGTTCTGATTCGTTGCCCATCAAAATCACTACAATTATTGCCTAATAATAAGTGACGTCTGAGACTCATCTCAAAAAACTGTAATTAAATTCATTCCTTCCATTCGTTAGGCTTTCCTCCAACGCCTGAATAATAGTCACTCAGAGCTGCTAATAATCACTCAGTCCTTACATAAGTGACACAAAAGTTTCGGTACTTTTCCGACAAACCATTTATAAAGAGAGGGACAGACAACAGAAGAGCCTACTCTTCCAGCGGACCGCCAGTAGTCCTGAGCTGTGATTACATTGAAAACAAGTCATTAATAACCAAAAGTCTAATCAAATGTTATAATAATTGAGAAAAAGCTGTAATTTTTGTGATAATAGTGTAAATTCTTGTTAAACAGTTTGCGCCAAAAGTTACCTTGATAAAAGGTGATACGGAAACCTTGCAACAATTATCAGCTAATTAGTGATCGTGCACAATTTTGTCGGGTTTTCCTATTGAATTACAGCTATATTACTGCTGATAAACATTTACAGTGACGTCATTGCAATTTTAAATTGTGTCTGATTATTGAGTTTTTTAATCTGAGCCATCAGTAACTGTGCTGCGCTCAGAATAAAAAGGTGTGATTTATAACCTGACTCCCAGTGAAATAAGATTTGAGCAATCAACTTTTAGTTTTTGTTTTCAACATTTATTGTTTTAATTGAGAAAAACTTTTTATTTATTATTTATATAAATATTTTCTTTAATTAAATCTGTTTTTGTAATCAAAAGCCAATTAAAGTCAATATTTGAGTCAATATTTTAAAAGTAATTATTATTTTTGTGATTATATTTCACTTTTGAGATAAGAAAAGTCTTTCACTTAATTACCGAACCTCTGGTCTGAAAGCTATTACCGAAAAGAGCGGACAGTTTTCTATTGATTTTCTCCGCCGAAAACAAAGTACTCTTTGTTTCGGTAAACAATGTTTCCGATCGACTCAAGCAGTTCTGATCTGAGGACTGGTAGCCATCAGACAGACGACCGCAATGGTAAAGACAAATCGTCGCTCAATCTGACCATGAACCTGGACAAGATGGAGCGGGTGCTCAAGGGAAAGGCGGCTTTAGCTCAGAAAAAGTTCAATGATTTCAAAGAGAAGGTCAGAGTAGAGGCCATGGAAATGGAGATCAATAAATGCGATGACAATAAACGGCTTAAGCAAGTGGTCGGCGGTTGGGCTCTGAGTCCCAAACACATGCAGTACTTGATATCCACTCCCTATGTATATAATGCCAGCGCCGGCTCTTATCTCGAGCTCTTGTTTTTACAGAAGTATGTCTCTCCTATTAGGGCTACCCGTCCACTAATTTCTATTTGACTCTGGACCAGTTCAGTGTAATGTTCTACCCTGATACTCTGTTCCTAACTTTCCGAACAGGAGACTAATCTGTTCCTGCTCTTTTTCTCATACAGACTCTGGATATGGTTAGCCAAGTTCATCCCGTTGTGGGTCAGCCCCTGCACTATCACAGCCGCCGGTCTAATAATTAACATAATTACATCCATAACCGTACTCTACTATTCACCCGACGCTCGAAATGAGGTAATTCCTGAAGAAAAGCCTAGTTTTTTAGGCCTGACCTAACTCTATCATTTAGGCACCAGCATGGACATTCATTCTGTGCGCTATCGGCGTCTTCCTGTACCAGACGTTGGACGCATTGGATGGCAAACAGTGCTATAAAGTACAGAATAGTCAGATAGAGGAGGTGTACGACCACGGCTGCGATGCCGTCTCCACGATATTTGTCACAATAGCCGTGTCCTGTGCCATACAGTTGGGTCGGTCACCAGTCCTGTTGTTTGTCTTCTTTCTCTCCTCTATGATTGCCTTCTTCTCGACACACCATATGTGTCACGTGACTCACCAAATGGTATTTGGAAAGTAAGTCTGATCCTGGATATGTTCAAAAATGATCTAGTTAAATTAAAACTGCACTCTTAGCCTGGAAAACCACTTTAAAACTAACCTAGCTAGAAGAAGCATAATTAACAGCCTTAATCATATAGAAATGTGTTCATGGTTATTTTTAATTGTTTTCTCAGATAATTAGCTTATTTTAGCATGCTCAGATTACATGTTGATTAGCCTTGCTCATTTATTTATGCCTAAGACTTGTAAGGTATGCAAAAGAAGTCTATTTAATACTACGGAAAAGTTTAGTGCAAAACATGTTTAGATTTCCTCTAAAAATACACTAAAACTTCATATAAATAGAGATTTTGTTTAAGAAAACTATAATTAATTCAAAAGTTTTCCTCATTTTTGTTGAAAATTAATTGATTTTCAAAACGCTATTCAGAAATGCATTAAAATTAATGATATTTTTCTGATGAATCACTTCATAGGATAGACGTAAGTGAGGCTCAATGGGCAATGATCTTGGTACACTTGGCCACCGCCTACTGGGGCCAAAAAATATGGCGGACAACGGTGCTCAGCACTGGCCTTGAACTGTGCCATATAATGGCCCTGGTGGCAATAATCTCGATGTTTGTGGCCATAGTCCGAAACCTGTCGATAATCTTGGGTCAAAAGACACCATTGGATGAGTTGGGCGTTGAGATCAAGCGCCGACTCACCAACATTTGGGTGCCCACCGTTCCCATTGCCGTTCTGACCGTCGCCGCAATCATATCCTACAGTATCGGCTACTTTCATGTCAGTCCTGCGCTCTTTATCTTCACATTTGGCTTTGCCTTCGCTAAAGTCACCATTAAATTAGTGGTAAGACCTTTGCACCGGACTTATCTCAGTCGTCATACACTTCCTCGTGATTATGAGCAAGGTCGTTCTGATAGTAATCTTGTAAACAATTTGTTTACGTTTTTCGAGGAATTTCTGTGCAATTATTGGCACAGAATTACAAATCTTTATATAACTGTTGTTTTGAACAAACTCTTGGCAAAAGTCATATGTTTTTTGTGCACAGAATACACTTTTACGTCACGTAAAAGCCTTTTCTGATGAACAGCACAAATATTTATCTACTCTTTGAGACATACCATTTCCACCTCTACCTAAACCTCATGGGATATAATCGGATGTTCTTTTAAAAACACAGACAAATCAGATCAGAAATAGACCAAGAGTATTTTTCCACCGTATTTTCGATCATTCAGTCTAAACACATGATAAGACTACTGTCCCTTATTCTGTGTTCTATTCTAAGCACAAGAGCTTTAAGCTAAAGATTGAGTTAAACCTTTAATTTCAATGATTTCTCAGAAATTTAATTAACTTTTCTTAAAATTTTTCACATCAGATGATGAACTGCTGTGAGGGCGATATGGACTGGTGGGACAGCTCACTGACTACCCCCATGCTCTTGGCAACTAACACCCGATACTTAGCCTTATTGCACCCGAAGACCGCTCTCTTGTGTGCGTTTGTCTACTCATTAATGGATTTGAGCCGCTATTTCACATACGCTTCCTGGGACCTGAGGGTTGCCCTGGACCTGCACATCTTCTCGGTGAAGTATCCAGTAGGACACGCCAAGAACAGACGCGAAACGGGCGGTTATTACATAAATGGCCTCAACAATGATTCAGTGCTCAATAAGTCGGCACATGTTTAGGGCGTTGTAATAGAAAACCCATTAATTAAATGATTTAATTATTTATGAATCGATTTTGTCGTTAATTAAGGCTTTAAAACCAGATTTGAATCCACTGTTAAGACAAATGTAGAGAAAACTCTTGTCATTAATTATTTTAATTACTCATTTAAACCTCAACACCAGTCATAACCCGTCTCCTATTGCTTTCAAATGTTGAAAAAATGTAATTCAATTTATTTTTGAAACAATTTAAATAAAGTTACCTTTTCCTCAGTTATAAATCTGTTCTTGCACTATTTAAGCATGAAATCTAGATTATTCGTTTACTTGCTTATTTTATTATTTAGCTAGTACATTTGCACAGTCTAAAACAGCCAGTTTCTCATCTATTTGTTGTTATCCAGATTAGAACAGAACAGAATCTTCATTTCCAGAATCGCTCTTTTCATTGACAAAGTTCTCCCCCAACTCTCAGCTTTTTTGTTACGTTATATTTGAGGGGTTTAAAAGTTTGCCAAAATTTGTCAAAATTTGTGACATTTTACTCACAAATCGGTGACTTTTGCGTAAATCCTGAAAAGAGATATTCAAAAATATCGATACGAACTGAAAAATACTGTAGAATAGATCCCTTTCAAAATACTAGAACATTTCCTTTCCTAGAACATTTATATAATTTAAAAGACTATTTACCCAAGGCAAAGAAATAATAAAAGCTAACTTAACCTAGATTAAAGCATTCTACTATCACACATTAGATATATGGTACTATTTAAAAATTCTAATTGACACTGGACCAACTAAAGCTATTTATAAACTTTTGAACTAGATCAAACTGACAATTTTAACCATGTCTTGCGCTATCAAATTGAAGTAAAATAAACCTTGTTTAATTAAAAACGTATCTAGCTAGCACATAATCTACAGAATCTTGACTAGGACCTATTTATGATTGATTTCTAGCCTTAAACCACCTAGAACACCAAGAACATCTAAAATACCCATTCAAAGTTTCTATCTTGGGTCTCAAAAGATGACCTATCCCCAATTGATGACAAGTGCAATGAGGAAACATCTGTTAATTCTGAGTCTATAGAAGTAATTAATATTAATTCGTAATTAAAAAAAGTTTGTCTTTAAAAACGCCTAAAAAGCAGTGCTTTAATGAAAATCGACACAAAATCTAAATTAAATTTCGTGGAATTCAATACCCATTTTGGAAATTTTCTCTGTGCTTAACGTCATTTCCATTCTGGCTCTCAGAAAATCTGGACGTTTGGCTGACATTTTCACTTTTAGACTGAGCTCCGAATTAAGACTTTGAATTTGAACTAGATTAAATTAGTTTTTTAGAATGGAGCTTACTCTAAATGTATTCGTTGTATTAGCATGTAAGTTAACCTTGCTCTATTATCTAAAACCACCTTACTTATTCTGTTCTCTTCAACAAAATGTCCAGGTTTATTATTAACAACTACCAAGGTATCACAAAGCGCAAGTATGTATTGATAGGCCAACCATTGGTCACTGAACTCAACTTTGTCTGACCATTCCTTACCATTCCTTCCCAGGCGCAGCAGCTGATAGAGTGACGTCACTGTCCGCATTGGCACAGGCCGATAGAGCTGCTGATAGAGTGACCGCACTGTCGGCTGACCCTAATCATAATGGTAGCTCAGCCCAAAATGTCAGTACACTATCCGCAGCACATCATCATGTGGACACACTGACGGCAGGCGCTCATGCAGCTCAAGGTGCTCATGGAGTCAACACACTGACGGCAGGCGCTCATGGAGCTCAAGGTGCTCAAGGTGTAAATACACTGACGACAGGCGCTCAAGTTGCTCAGGGAGCTCATGGAGTGAACACACTTACGGCAAATGCCCATGGTGCTCACGGTGTTAACACACTGACGTCAGGCGCTCAAGGTGCTCAGGGAGCTAATGGAGTGAACACACTTACGGCAAATGCCCATGGTGCTCACAGTGCACATGGAGTCAACACACTGGCAGCCAATGCCCATGGTGCTCACAGTGCACATGGAGTCAACACACTGGCAGCAGATGCCCATGGTGCTCACAGTGCACATGGAGTCAACACACTGGCAGCCGATGCCCATGGTGCTCACAGCGCACATGGAGTCAACACACTGGCAGCAGATGCCCATGGTGCTCACAGTGCACATGGAGTCAACACACTGGCAGCCGATGCCCATGGTGCTCACAGCGCACATGGAGTCAACACACTGGCAGCAGATGCCCATGGTGCTCACAGCGCACATGGAGTGAGCACCCTGTCAGCTGGCCAAAACGGAACCTCGGGCCAAAACGTCAGCCTTCTATCGGGAGCCCAACAGCAAGTGAACACACTGGCAGCAGGTGCGCAAGCTACTTTAGTCACCCAACTATCTAACGGTGAGGAGGACATCACTATTTCACTCCCACCACAAGGTTTGCGTCCATAACTGTCAGACTTCTAACTCATGTTTTTCACCAACTTTCTAGCGAATGGCACTGCCGTAAGTTCACTACCACCCCTTCCCCAACCCCTTTCAGAGTCTTTATCCAAACTGTCCGAGCATATAAACCAAGCTATGCAAGCATTACACCAACCATTTCCAAAACAGGCCTCGGTGCAATCGGTACTCATACCAGGCGCAGTCTCCGCCGCACAGCTCAACAACATTCCCGAAGTGGTGCCCAAAACTGGCCATGGACAGCAAACGATGCCCAACGGCCAATACCCCATTGGTATCGGTGCTCTTGGCAGCTTTATAAGTTATCCATGTCAATTACAAGCGTTAATAACCTAATTCTGTCCATCTATAGGTAAGATTGGAACGGCCACCCAGCCGGACCAGCCACTGATCAAGATCACCTCAGATGAAGGATCCGCGGACAAGAAGGCCCATGTCAACATCAGCATCACCACTAGAACAGGTGCGCTTGGTCATAAGGTTCACGAAAGTGAGCCGGACATTCACTTGATTATACCCCACGATCTGAATGAACACAAGTCCAGTAGTCAATTGGCGTCTGCCATAAACATTACCCTGTTTACAGACCACCCACAACCAGCAATACAGACTAACGGACCCATTCCAGGTCTGATAATCGACGTTGGTGAGACAAAACAGGACCCGACACTCATTGCCAGACAGGAGGCCCAGGACGTGCCCAACTTGCAGATTGCTCTGCCCTCATACCTCCTGAATGGTACCAATTCCACCCTGCCCGCTATGAACATCACCATCGGTGGCAACAATTCTCAGCCCACCTCTAAGCTGATCCCCGATGTCAGGATAGCTGTGCCCTCCAACATCAGCCACCTACCCGGACAGCCAGAGCCCAGCATTAATATAACTGTGGGCATGAATAATACGGACCGGTTGGGAGCGGCCATACCCGACATTAAGATGTCAATCCCAGCGAACGGCACATCAGCACCCAATGACGCGGCGCACGCCATCAATATATCCATTGCCTCCAACCACAGCTCTAATCCAAACGTCGCACCGGCACCGGACGTCCTAATACATGTGCCAACCAACACCACACTACTGGCTGGCGCACAGACCCCTGCAATTAATATTAGCATTGCGCCAAACCACTCCCTTCCCTTTTTCTCTTCCCTGCCTCCAGTACCTGAAGTACAGATATCTGTGCCCACAAACATCTCAGTAGGACCTGGCGTTCAGGCGCCGTCTGTAAACTTATCCATATCCCACAACCAGTCCCTTCCGGCTTCCGCTCAGAGCCAAGATATACATATATCTGTGCCGACAAACACATCAATGGGAGACCATTCCCGGTCACCCGATATCAATATCACAATCGGATCGAACCACAGCGGGCCGGGCGCACCCATATCACCAGATGTCGTGGTAAATGTACCCACAAATATTACACAATTACCGGGAGTTCCGGCGCCGGCGCTTAACATCTCAATCTCTGGCAACCATTCCGCTCCCGCGGCACACATTCCTGACATCAAACTATCAGTTCCAACCAACATCTCAACCGACCCAGGTACTCTTGCACAAGCTATAAACATCAGCATAAGCGCGAACCGCACCGGACCGGAGGCCCTCCTAATACCCGATATCAAACTAAACATTCCCTCGAACACAACCGCCGTGAATGGGGAGACAGCGCCCCGAATAAACATCACCATTGGTGCCAACGAGACCCTCCCCGCGAACATGTCTATGCCTGACGTCAAGATATCTGTGCCCACCAACGTTACTCACGGGCCGGGAGGTGCGGAACCCGTAATCAACATAACCATAGCGTCGAACGACACCGGAAACACTGCCGATATTATGCCGGATATCGTGATATCTGTGCCCACCAACACCTCCGCCCACCAAAAAGGACAGGCTCCAAATGCCATCAACATCACTGTCGCCGGCAATAACTCATTGCCCGCCTCGGCCGGCATGCCCGAGATCAAATTATCTGTGCCGACCAATGTCAGCCATGACTCCAACGCTCCGCCACAGTCGGTCAACGTAACCATAGGAGGGAACAGCTCTTTGCACAGTGCAAACAATACACAGGAGGTGAAGATCTCTGTGCCGACAAACAACACGTCCGACAGAGGACTGCCGTCGCCCTCAATCAACATAACTATCGCACAGAACGACTCGAGCGCACACCACCCATCCCTACGCGATATTTCCATCTCTGTGCCCACTAACGCATCGGATCAAGGACCAGGAGCACCCGTCCCCGCCATCCATATAAATGTGACCACAAACTCCTCGTCTAATAATGAGCAGAACATCGCCATTTCGATCCCGACGAACATAACTGACCCTGGCAAAAATGCTTTAGCACCGGCTCTGAACGTGACCGTCTCCAATAACGGCGTTCCCACAGGTGTTGCAGAGAACATCACAGTCTCGATACCGTCCAATACGAGCGATACCCGCAACGGCCTCTGGCCCACCATCAACATCACGCTGACAGCGATTGTCCTGGGGCCGGGAGGAGAGCTCGTTAGGCAGAACATCACATTCGCGGTGCCGATCGACTTCTCCCAACTGAACGATCCCATTCAGCCTAAAAGACAGGAGGCACAGCCGGTTTTAGTTGGGGCTTCACCAGCTCAAATATCACCACAAGCGATAGCGGGTCATCCAGTACCAGCAGTGCCGCATCTGGGTCACATTCAGCAACCTCATTTACATGGTCAGAGTCATCCGGGCCACACGCATGGAGCTCCAGCTTTGCATCTGCCTCACCTGGCACATCCAGCTCTGCCAGCAGCAGGACAGAGCGCGAGTCATCCGGCTCATTCAGGGCACGGACACGCTCATACGCAACCGCCGACACATGGCCACGGTCACGGCCACCACTAAACCCACCCTTCTCACCCAAACGCGCGCCAAAGTTATTTGCCAAGAAGCTTTCTATGTTTTGATTAATAACCTTGGTCATCTCCTATACATAAAAATTATCTTGTAGTAAAATGCTTCTTGATTGTTTTCGTGATTTTAATAATAAAAATTTTAAAGGTACCTGGTCTATTTTAGAGAGAGAGAGAGAGAGAGAGAGAGAGAGAGAGAGAGAGAGAGAGAGAGAGAGAACTGAAAGATGAAAACGTCTAAAATTGACTCTAAATTAACGGCACTTTTATTGTTGTAATTCGCGGTCCGATTGATAGTCAGTTCCTTCACACTGAGAGCCATTCCTTCCTTATTTGCAGAGAAATGCACGTCATTCCCATATCAATTCATTGACTTAACCCGTTCCTGATTCACACCTGGATGGGCACGAAATGAGTGAACCCTCAAAAAAGCAGACGATATAACAATTAAGTCAACAAAAATGAGTGTTTTCTCAAATGAGACGACAGTTATTTTAAATGATCTTAGAATCTGAATAAGAAAAAGGGTGTTTGTCTGGTGTTTACTCATTAGTGAAATTTGCTCGATAGAGGAAAAACCGGTAGGATTTCCAGGAAAGCCATTAAAGTATGAAAATTACTATAATATTAGAAATTTGTGGCAAAATAAAAGACGAAACGGTTTTTGTGTTCATTAAGAGGTTATTTCCATTGAAAACATGACTTCCATTATTAGACTCACTCTGAATAGGTTTCGGTCAAAAAACTCAGGTCTATATACCTTTCCTACCTGTGCTCTGCATTAAAAATTCTGATTTTTCGCATCATCATGCTTAATTTATAAGCAATAATTTGTTTATCATTAAAGATTGCTTGCTCATTCTTGCCTAGGGTAAATTATTCCATAATTGTATCATGGTAGTCTAAAAATATTAATGCTTGGTGAGATATTTGATATATTATTCGATAAAATGTTGTACCTAGCTAATTACCAAGAATATTAATATGTTTTTAAAGTTTTCACAATTTTGACAAAGGTGAAAGTATTCTGAACAATTAAAATTAATGATAACAACTTAATTTACCCTGATTATAATAAAAAGATAATTATTCTTTGTCAAAGTTATCTGATCTAGACACATTTGAATAAAATACAAGTTTGTAGCGAAACAAAACAGAGCTCTGACCGTAATTACAGTAAGTTATTCACATCTCTCGAGATTGACATTGGGATAAATACAGGGCTGGGATGACATTACCCACCATAAGAGGGCTTACATTAGAATTTAAATTAAGAATTTTCTCATTTCAAGAGTTCTCAGCTATTCTTCAGATTACCAAAAGTTATGAATAAATTGTTGTAAAGATTTTGTTTCTCTTTTCACACATTTAATGGATATTTCATTAATGTATTTATGATTTTTGTCTTTCTTTCTCCTGTTTTGCATTAAATTTTGGGAATACACTCAATGAAAATATTTATGTCTTTCCCCTCAAACCTATCTCTGGTGAGAGTAATGACTGGCATTGGCTTTAATTGTTCACAAGATTGAGATTTTTTGCTCATAAAAGGTATTGTCAATGAAATTAAGATAACACTAATTATATTCATTAATGAAACCCTTGTTTAAAGTAGAACTTTCACCTTGATTCTTATCACTAAATGAGGAAAGCCTAACAAAACCGGTACTACATGTGAAACACCCGAATAATTGTGTAAGCCTGCACAATTTAATTGTTTTATTACAAAACTCACAAATTGTAAAATAAAACAAAAATAAACTGTAAGCCAACTAAACATCCCTTAAAACTACTTTAAAACTAGCTAGCACAACCATATTTATGCAGGTATCAGATAGATTACCATATATTCCACCTCGGAAATTCTAAATCACGGATTAATTTGAACAGAATCATTTTATTATCAAATTCAAAGACCAAATATCACAGTAAACATAAGTGAATAAAACAAACTTTTAAACTTGCTAGAACTAGAAAACTGATCATGCATCAATCATAATCAATATAATTAAATAGGTAAGTTGACGCTAGGTCAAAATTGCACTAATTCATGGCTTAATAAACTTGGTAAAAAAACGCAATGAATACTTTAAAATTCAAATAAGTTTCAGCCTGCTCATATATCTGAATAACAAATTGAACAAGATAAAAATCGCCCTAGATAAAAAATAAATTAAAAGGAATGAATTTTATGAATTTTTTGGTATCTTTAAAGCAGGAATTATCAGTTAAATTATCATGGCAACTTATCTTTATCATTAAATAAATACTGGAACACCACAAAGAACCAGGCTTAAATGTCTATACAAACGACCGACATTTCGCAGCAAACCACCTTGCTCATTAATTCAATTCAAGTGCGGACTTTGCGGTTGTCTTTACCGCCGATGAGACCATTCAAAGACTTTTGATGTCTTTTATGGTTTTGATTGGAATTAGTGTTAAGTTTATTATTAAGTAAATTATTCGTGGAATTCATGTCGAAGAGTGTGTCCGACTGGGAGTCGGATGTGTCGGTCATCAGTGTCTTTGAGTTCAGCTCTTTGACATTATTGGCCAACAGTTCCATTCTGTCGGCGCCCGTAATGTCGTAGTCGTCCTCCAAAAGCGTATATCTCTTGCGATTGGATTTCCTATATTTGCGAGTCTTAGGAACCGGCCGTTTGACCTTCAAATGCGATATACAACAGACACAGGTCAAGAATAGGGCCGTCAGTGTTATGACAACAGTAAATGAGATCACAATTACGTAGAGAACACTCCAATCTAAAGTTGCAAGATAAAAAAGGTGTAAGCACTTTGACCAAGATCATATTAATTCAAGAATTACCGCAATTACTCTCGCGGTCACCCAGGTGCAATCGAATGAGGTCTTCCATCCAAAACGCTTCGCACAGACACCGTTTGGTGTACTGATCGCACGACCCGTGGTTTGAGCACTCATTCTGACAGACTGTCCAATAAAAGAGCGGTTAATCACCGAATTCTGACCACTTTTCGGGACTCACTTAATGTTTCAATGGATATGACTTCAGGTGTGATAAGACTGGAATCGGTTTTCAACTTTTCCTTCAGTTGTTTAACAACTTTATGGCCAGAAATGCGTTGATTTGTGTTTGAGTTCAGTACAGTGAACAGAATAATTACTCTGTAGTGGGAAAGGGGTCAATAGTCTGGTTCACTAGAATCTTGACTATAGGGGACATACCTTCTCGTATGTGTGGTGGCGTCCAATCGTATTAATTGCACTTTAATTGGTTGGCCATCGCTTATGAGGAGTTCCAGTCTTTTCAAGACATTCAGTTCCTTATCGCTCGTGAAGGAGCGGACGTCAGAATTGAGGATCAGCTCAACCTGGTCACTCATATCAGGCGCGGGTTTGACTATGAGTGAGGCCACGTCTGATGACTGGGAGCCTTGACTATCGGTGACCGTCAGTCGAAATAGATATCGGCCGACAATCAGATTCGTCAGACGAAGGACCGGTGTATACGACGTGTTCTCAATAACGTCACCGAAGGCCAGAGACTCGGATGTGCGCTGCCATACATAGGACACGATCTCTACGTCATCGTAGGACTGACTGCCGTTCAAAACGACCTTGGCAAAGATTCTGTTAAACATGCCTTGAAACTATCAAGCACATTTAATAGCATACCTCACTGACCGGCAGAGTGACCGTTCTGTCACCGCCGGCGTTGGCGATCGGCGGTGAGTTCTTCTCCTGGATTACGGACACCTTCACTGTCGAGGAAGAGTTGGCCCCTTTCGAGTCCCAAACGGTTAACCGGAACTCATATTCGCCGGGAATTAGTTTATTGGTCAGATTGGCCTTCGATTCGTTCGAATTGATTATTTCCAAGTGTTTTGGACCTGGATCAAAAAATTAACTAGGTTAAACTTGCCTTTCTATTAGACTAAACTTCAGTCCTAGATGAGCTAGGTGATTTACCAGTGATTTGTTGCCAGAGCCACCGCTTAACGCCGGAGTCGTCGTGCGATTGACTCCCGTCCAGAATGAGAGGCTTTTCGAGGGGAAGGACTACTTTGACCTCTTTGTTGGTGACGGCCACCGGCGGCTGATTGTTTTCCGGTTTGACGAAGACGTGCACTTCGGCGGCCGAGCTCTGGTTGGATGTGTCGGTCACTTTGAGGACAAACTTATAAACACCGACTTCCAGTTTGGATAAGTGCAGGACTGGTGTGGACGTGCCGTCCATATCCACAGCGGAGAGTTTGCCATTGTTCTCATCGGGCGCTCTGGTCCACTGCCAGGTGACAATACCCTTGTCGTCAGTGGACTGGTTGCCCATCAGGGTGATCTCGTTCTGGGGCTGAAAAATGATCTGGTCCTGTCCCGCGTTAGCGGTGGGCGGATAGTCTATCTCTTTGAGGACAGTGACGTTGGCTATGGTCGAGTTGATGGCGCCGTCGGAGTCGGTGACCGTCAGCTTAATCTGATATAAACCGGGCAAAAGATCTTTCAACTGTAGGGTTGGGTTCGACGGCAGCTCAATGTTCTTGTAACTGATGGGAACGGTCAGGGCTTGCCTTCAAAAAAAACTTGCTTGGTTAGTTTGGTAAAGAAAAGTTAGCATGCTCAAAACTTGTGCCTACCATTCATATTTAACGATCTTGTTACTATTATCATCAGTGGAAAAGGACGCGTCCAACACCGTGTCCTTATTGGGCAGCTGCACAGTCGAGTTGGCCGGACTTATGACAGCCACCGGCGGTTTGTTGACCCGTTTGGGCGGCAAAACTGTGACATTGACTTCTGTGCCGCCCTTTAGGTCGCCGTCGATGACAATCACTCTGAACGTATAGTTGCCGGCCTTCAAGTGGGACAGCTTTATGAGCTTGGTGTTGGAGCCCTCCATATTGCCCACCTCCTCGGTGGAGGGTTTGGCGATCAGCTGCCACTCGTACTTATAGGGCCGGGACTCTGGCATTACAAATGCAGATATGGATGTCTCATCGGTGGGCAGTTGGATCACTTGATTGGGACCGGCAGACACTACCAAATGAGTGGTGCCGGCAGGTACGGCCGTCCCGGCAGAGCCTCCTTTTGTTGCATTTGAGATCACTGCAGATTCAGTCCTTTCGCGGCTCTCATCGCTCAGCACTCGATCGGTGTCCTTCTTGCTAATGGGCAGACAGTTGCTCTGCTCATCCCTGGCCAACCCCTTAACACACATACATATCCCTTGACGTCGTCTATTACCGGACTTCTTGCAGTACTCATTTTCGGGGCACTCCTTCATTCCAACATTGCATATGATGTCCGACTCAATGGCCGGCCGTTCGGTGTCGGCGCCCGACATATAGTCATCCACAATGGCACTCATGGAGTTGTACCTGTTCTCCCGCCTCTGTTTTGTATCTTGGTATTCATCATCACTAAAAAAGAATCCATTGAAAATTGAATGATCTTGGTAATTTAACTTACGTATAGTCAGTGGAGAAATCACTGTTTGCCTCACTGGTATCATCTAGGACATTTCTGACGAAGACCATGGATGTCTTACTGAACTTACTGCCGGTGCGTTTCACCGGTTCACACAATTGCATGGATTTGCAAGTGATGTGAAAACAGGTGCTGTTGTGGAAGAACACCACATTGCAGGCGCTCCGCATACAGCAGGCCTGGGTGCAGGCTTGCAGGGTCTTGTGCTGTGGCAGCTTGGTAAATTCGCCTACCGAATTGATGCCTGCAACATTTAAATACAGATTGAGCAAGGTTTAGTTGCAGTTTAATACTTGAATAGCAGGAATAAACGGCTGCACTGCCGTATGTGGAACAGAATCTAGCATGCTCAATGTTTAGAATTTTAGAGAATAAGCTAGTACCTTTAGGCGTGACGTGACTTATGACCTCCAGTGGCGAGAAATCACTCGAAGGACAGTTGAGTTTTGAGATCGATATCGAGTTAATTATATTTACATTAATTAAAAACAACAAAATTGTTAACAAAAACGAGAAAAACAGTGGATTTGCGTTAAAGTATGAGAACATCACAAAATTTTTTTTAAATGACCAGAGCCTTAAAATTGCAGTTAATAGCTAAAAATTTATCAAGAATAAATAATAGGTATGGGGAATGCATGGATGCAAGATCAATTTTTAATAAATAGGGGAATGATTGCGGTTTTCAAAAACTGTTACATTATTTTTAAATAAAATATTGTTATTCGAGACTAACTTTTGCTCGGATTTTGATTTTTCACTCAATATTTACATTGAATTTTGTGTGTTTCGGTTGAGGAGAGTATTGCTCTACCATAAGGTTTGCACACCATAAACAATGATAGTGCCTTTCCTTCCCCTTAGCGCACACGAATAAATTTTTAATCATTAGCACCACTTAAAAAATTCACCATGCTTAATTTTCTTGTAAAATAATTATTTTAAATGTAGTTTATAAAAGTAATCTAGCAGCTTTTTTCTTGGTAGAAAATTTATCATGATTCATTTTAATCAAGTTTAGGCAAAACCTAACCTAACCCAACCCAACAGGACTGACCTAATTTATGGCTTTCCTAAATGAAAGTGAAAGTTGTTATAAATAACAGTCTATTGCATAACACAACTAAGTTTTATTGCCTAGAATAAACTGATCTAGCTAATTTTAGGCTAATATTTTGCAAATTCCAGTTGAAAATTTATTTATTAAAGGATCAAGCTGATCCAAAGATAAGCCAATGACGAGTGGTATTACATAATTAAACATGCATAAACGTTTGGCAGCTAAATAATGTCTGGCAGAGATTAAAATTGGCTCCAGCTCAAAATAATAAACAAATTCCAACAGCAGATCAAATGATACTATAACTGAGTAGGTACTAAATGAGCTATGAAGATTATATTTAAGCCTAGAACAATTGATCCATTGTGACCCTATCTTAAAGAAACATTTATTTTTATCCAATTAATTGTCAAACAATCGCAAAATTTAATCTTGATAAATCTAGATTTTTGAAAATGTTTTCCAATTAGCTCCATTAAAAATTGTGCATGCTTATTTATAGCTTGCCATTTAAAACATTTTGCTAAGTCTTTATTTTATCAAGAACATGCAATTCTTATTAACAAAACTTAGATTTAAAGTTATCAACGTAATTTTTGTGCATGATAAAAATAATAAGAAAGATAATCAGAGCAACACGAGTGCCACACTATTTCAAATAGGCGTCTAATTACAGTCCAAGCTCATTTTTAGATACGTTACATAAAACCAGTATTAAATCATTCAGATATCACGTCACTAAAAAAGACGGGGTATTTAAAGAATCTACCCTTACAGTTGCCTTGCTCATTTAAAAAGAAAATTAAAAATAAGAATCTCAACAAGCTAAAAATAATAAAGCACACCAACATTGCTAGATCAATTAAGAATGCACCGCAATTTACCAAGCTCAATTCAAGAAAAGCAAACTGCAAACTGTAATTTATGCGCTCATTCACAAAAAAAGCACTGAACTGAAGGCACAGCACATATGGTGGCAGTGCTCAGGCATTTCCACAAAATGTTTACAGTCCTTAAACAGTTGTCTGACTGCCTATCCGTGTGCTGAGCCGAGCGCTGACAGTCTATAATCAGTGGTACGACAGGCAACAAACACTCATTCAAAAGACTCGCAGAGCACTCGTCTCACTGTGTTTTTGTTGTGTATATGTGTTGTGCAGTGCGTGAGAGCACAGCCACTATTGGCAGTGCAAACGGCTAAAAATGGCCGAACGATATGTACTCCAAGTATATGTCGGCGCTCTCAGCCGTCTCTATGAGGCCCTCAGTATAGAGGCCTCGAAGACGACCACCGCCGAGGAGATTGTCGACTGCATAGCAGACAAGTTGGGCCTAAAGGACGGCACATGCTATGAGTTGGCAGAGGTGATGACCGACTGCGATGGAGGCCAGGACTGTAAGGAGCGGCGGATCGACTCGCACGAGTGTCCGGTAGCCCTACAGCTCCTCTGGCCCAAGAAGTCCACCAGTGATGTGGCCACCGTAGGCCAGGACTACAGGTTCTGTCTGCGCCGGAAAGTGATGCAGTCTATGAACTGGTCGCTCAGTTGGACCGACTCCACGGACAGCCAACTAATCCGAGACTACTTTTTACGCTTTTTATATCAGCCCCGGGATAGAGAGTATCCGGATTTATGCCAATTGCCTGATCTCACCGAACAGACACTACTAGAAAATCTGAAGGTATGCCCTGAAAAAAACTGCCAGTTCCCCAAACAGTATGTTTGTGCACACAGCACAGCACAAGTTTTTATTGATGTCTCAGTGCAACTGTCAAATAAATTATCCCTTAATTTGTTACGAGAGGCCGGCCGTTCAGAGCTGGCCTTTAAATTAGATGTAGATTTGATTCCAGATTTGGATACTAAAAGTGTCATGCTCACTTTTTTTTAACCATGCTCAATTTGTCTCCTGCAGGCCCGATTCGAGAAGGGTCATATTTACACCTATGTCGGCTCAATCCTAATCGCAGTGAATCCCTTCAAATTCTATCCCATCTATAATCCAAAGTATGTACAGCTCTACCAAAACAGGCGTTTGGGTGAACTTCCGCCACATATCTTCGCCATCGCAGACGCCGCCTATCAGGTAATTGATCTTGTTCAGATTTTTATTTATTCTCTCCTGAAAAAAGATCCCAATTTAGCATGCTAAACTAAGCATTGATAACAATTTTGATGCCTATCCGCACTCTGTCCTTTTTTGTTGCTTTTTCTATTTGAACCTGAACATAAAACCGTTAATTTATTGACGGTTCTGGTTAATTATGTCTGAGTGATCTTGCGCATCACTGAGTTGCTCGTTAATTAATTACTCTTTCTTTGAGGAATGCATTTCCTAAACAGTTTCAGTGATGCGCATAAAAGTCGTCGATTTACTCCCCTTTTTGTGACATTCATTGAAAATATTTTGCAAAATACTATTAAA